>JAHHZJ010000712.1:0-46574 GCA_021437245.1 Aegilops speltoides | reverse complement strand
AGTAATTTCAAAAAATTCCTACGCACACGCAAGATCATGGTGATGCATAGAAGCGAGAGGAGAGTGTTGTCCACGTACCCTCGTGAGACCCGAAAGCGGAAGCATTATGACAACGCGGTTGATGTAGTCGTCGTCTTCACATCCGACCGATCCAAGCACCGAGCGTCGGCACCACGAGTTCAGCACGCGTTCAGCTCGATGGCGATCCCGGACTCCGATCCAGCGGGTCTCGAGGGATGAGTTACATCGACCTGACGGCGTGGTGGCGATGATGATGTTCTACCGCGCAGGCTTCTCCTAAACACCGCAATGATATGACGCGGTGGAATATGGTGGAGGGGGCACCGCTGCGCTAAGGAGCGATCACTAAGATCAACTTGTGTGTCTAGAGGTGCCCCCCCCCGTATATAAAGGAGCCAAGGGAGGGTGGCCCGCCAGGAGGCGCACCAGGGAGTCCTACTCCCACCGGAGTAGGACTCCTTCTTTCTAGTTGGAGAAGGAGAAGGGGAAGGAGGAGTAAGAGGTAAAGGAAAGGGCGCCGCCCCTCTCCTGTCCTATTAGGACTAGGGAGGAGGTGCAGCCCCTTTGCCTCCTCTCCTATTCTCCCTTAGGGCCCATGAAGGCCCAATAACCCCGGGAGGTTCGGTAACCCCGGTGCTCAGTAAAATCTGATTTCACGGAACCATTCCGATATCAAATATAGGCTTCCAATATATCAATCTTTATGTCTCGACCATTTCGAGACTCCTCGTCATGTCCGTGATCACATTGGGACTCGAACAACCTTGATACATCAAAACTTATAAACTCATAATAAAATTGTCATCGTAATGTTAGCGTGCGGACCCTACGAGTTCGAGAACTATGTAGACATGACCTAGAACTATTCTCGATCAATAACCAATAGCGGAACACGGATGCTCATATTGGCTCCTACATATTCTATGAAGATCTTTATCGGTCAAACCGCATAACAACATACTTTGTTCCTTTGTCATCGGTATGTTACTTGCCGAGATTTGATAAATCGTGTCCAATACCTAGTTCAATCTCGTTACCGGCAAGTCTCTTTACTCGTTACTTAATGCATCATTCCGTAACTAACTCATTAGCTACATTGCTTGCAAGGCTTATAGTGATGTGCATTACCGAGAGGGCCCAGAGATACCTCCCCGATAATCGGAGTGACAAAACCTAATCTCGAAATACGCCAACCCAACATGTACCTTCGGAGACACCTATAGAGATCCTTTATAATCACCCAGTTACATTGTGACGTTTGGTAGCACACAAAGTGTTCCTCCGATAAACGGGAGTTGCATAATCTCATAGTTATAGGAACATGTATAAGTCATGAAGAAAGCAATAGCAACATACTAAACAATCAAGTGCTAGGCTAACGGAATGGGTCATGTCAATCACATCATTCTCCTAATGATGTGATCCCATTAATCAAATGACAACACATGTCTATGGTTAGGAAACATAACCATCTTTGATTTATGAGCTAGTCAAGTGGAGGCATACTAGTGATGTTATGTTTGTCTATGTATTCACACATGTATCATGTTTCCGGTTAATACAATTCTAGCATGAATAATGAACATTTATCATGATATGAGGAAATAAATAATAACTTTATTATTGCCTCTAGGGCATATTTCCTTCAGTCTCCCACTTGCACTAGAGTCAATAATCGAGATTACACAGTAATGATTTTAACACCCAGGGAGTCTTGGTGCTGATCATGTTTTGCTCGTGGAGGAGGCTTAGTCAACGGGTCTGCAACATTCAGATCCGTATGTATCTTGCAAATCTCTATGTCTCCCACGGACTTGGTCGGATGGAATTGAAGGCGTCTCTTGATGTGCTTGGTCCTCTTGTGAAATCTGGATTCCTTTGCCAAGGCAATTGCACCATATTGTCACGAAGATCTTCATTGGTCGATGCACTAGGTATGACACCTAGATGGAAATGAACTCCTTCATCCGAGACTCCTTCATTTGCTGCTTCGAAGCAGCTATGTACTCCGCTTCACATGTAGATCCCGCCATGGCGCTTTGTTTAGAACTGCACCAACTTACAGCTCCACCGTTGAATAAAACACATATCCGGTTTGCGATTTAGAATCGTCCGGATCGATGTCAAAACTTGCATCGGCGTAACCATTTACGACTAGATCTTTGTCACCTCCATATCGAGAAACATATCCTTAGTCCTTTTCGGTATTTCGGGATGTTCTTGACCGCTGTCGATGATCCACTCTGGATTACTTTGGTACCTCCTGCCAAGCTTATTGCTAAGCATCGTCGGTCAGGTACACAACATTGCATACATGATAGAGCCTATGGCTGAAGCATAGGGAACATATTTCATTTTCTCTCTATCTTCTGCTTGTGGTTGGGCATTGAGTCGACTCAACTTCACACCTTATGTCTGAGGCAAGAACCCTTTCTTTGCACGATCCATTTGAACTTTTCAAAACTTTATCAAGGTATGTGCTTTGTGAAAGTCCTATCAAGCGTCTTGATCTATCTCTATAAATCTTGATGCCCAATATGTAAGCAGCTTCACGAGGTCTTTCATAGAAAAACTTTTATTCAAGTATCCTTTATGCTATCCAGAAATTCTATATCATTTCCAATTAATAATATGTCATCTACATATAATATCAAAAATGCTCTGAGCTCCCACTCACTTTCTTGCAAATCTGAGCTTCTCCAAAAGTGCATATAAAACCATATCTTTGATCACACTATCAAAGCGTTTATTCAACTCGAGATGCTTGCACTAGTCCATAAATGGATCATTGGAGCTTGCACACTTTTTAGCACCTTTTGGATCGACAAAACCTTACGGTTGCATCATATACAACTCTTCTTCAAATCCATTCAAGAATGCAGTTTTGACATCCATTTGCCAAATTTCATAATCATAAAATGCAACAATTGCTAACATGATTTGGACAGACTTAAGCATCGCTCTGGTAAAAAGTCTCATCGTAGTCAACCCTTGAACTTGTCGAAAACCTTTCGCAACAAGTCGAGCTCATAAACGATTACATTACCATCGGCGCCGATCTTCTTCTTAAAGATCCATTTATTCTCAATGGCTTGCCGATCATCGAACAAGTCAACCAAAATCCATACTTTGTTCTCATACATGGATCTGAGGAGTCTGGACTAGGGGGTGTCGGATAGCGGACTATCATCATCGGCGGACTCCAAGACTATGAAGATACAAGATTGAAGACTTCGTCCCGTGTCGGGATGGGACTTTCCTTGGCGTGGAAGGCAAGCTTGGCGTCTGGATATGTAGATCTCCTACCATTGTAACCGACTCTATGTAACCCTAGCCCTCTCCGGTGTCTATATAAAGCTGGAGGGTTTTAGTCCGTGAGGACGAACAACCATTACAACAATCATACCATAGGCTAGCTTCTAGGTTTAGCCTCCTTGATCTCGTGGTAGATCCGGTCTTGTACTACCCATATCATCAATATCAATCAAGCGAGGGTAGGGTTTTACCTCCATCGAGAGGGCCCGAACACAGGTAAAAACATCGTGTCCCTTGTCTCCTGTTACCATCCGCCTAGGCGCACAGATTCGGGACCCCCTACCCGAGATCCGCTGGTTTTGACACCGACATTGGTGCTTTCATTGAGAGTTCCTCCTTGTCGTCACCGATAGGCTTGATGGCTTCTTCAATCAACAACAACACCGTCCAGGGTGAGACTTCTCTCCCGGACAGATCTTCGTGTCTGGCGGCTTTGCTGGGGCAATTCACTCGGCCATCTAGAGCAGATCAGCTTCGCCCACAGCCATCGAGTCGGTTTGGAAGCCTAAACTTCACGGTGACATCGCGGAGACTTGATCTTGATGGATTCGAGCCACAGCCGGCGTGCCGCCT
The DNA here is from genome assembly GCA_021437245.1 of Aegilops speltoides. NCBI lineage: Eukaryota > Viridiplantae > Streptophyta > Magnoliopsida > Poales > Poaceae > Aegilops > Aegilops speltoides. The sequence continues at coordinate 42,665 of JAHHZJ010000712.1, read as the reverse complement.
TGTCATGATGGGCATGACTTAGCTCTGCCGCGGACGGTACCACAGAGGCGCCGCGAGTCCGCTCGATCCATAGTTCGGAGCCGACCGCGCGGTCGAGATAGGTGGTGGACACCGCCTCGGGGCTGCAACTTCCGCAGCGATGGAGCGAATACCGACCTTATCCCTTGCAAGGCTTGTGACTCCGAGTGCGGACTCGAACCTCCGGCGCCCCCTGTCGAATCCGATTGGGCGCCGATCATGGAGTTCACCGCTGCGGACATCTTCGGCACTCACCCTTTGGCGACATCCTGAATTCGCTAAGGTATCTCGTTATCGGAGAGCCTGGCGGACTGCGGTCGGGATGGTTGAGATCACGGACGATGAAGAAATTCAAAGCCCACCCACCACCCACTTTGTAGCCATCGTCGGCGATCTAACAGACATGCTAGACTATGACTCCGAAGACATCGACGGTATGGACGATGATGCCGAAGACGATCAAGAACCAGCGCCTACCGAGCACTGGAAACCCACTCATGATGTATATATGGTGGACACCCCAAAAGGGAGCGATAACGAGGAACAACGGGACGCGGAGAAGGATAATTCCCCCGAAAAACAAAACGGCGACGCAAGCGCCGCCCCAAGTCCCGCCTCGATAACAACAGCACCCATAATGACCCAGCCATAGGGCAGGGCAAACCAATGGGCGACGAGCATGCACCCAAGCAGCCATTGGAACAGGATGAACCGGACGACCAGCTCATCCTCGGCGAAAACAACAGTCCGGACGATCTCACGCCGGACACACCACGAACACAAGAACCTCCAAAAAGGCTTGCCACTGCAAGAAGTTTGAAGAAGGAAAACGAAGCTCAAAACAGCGGAAGACATACTCAGAATGAGGTGGAGCAAAGTACTCAAGACCGCGGACAAATACAGCAATGGCCACCAAACAAAGAGCTACCGAGCGCAAGCTGCTGCGAGTCGACGAGGAGGCCATAGAGCCCCACAGACAAAAAGCAAAGAGGCGCTGGCGGATAGGCGACAGATGACGGGCCGGAGGCGGCAAGCGGCGCGCTATAAAGCCCGACACATGACACATATAAATATCCTCGCCAAAGCGGATGGTCGGTCAGGTCCATCTATGGGCCAAAACGAAGGCCCGGAAGGAACTCAACACGCCGAGTGTTGAAGATAACGGCACACCTAAATCTGAGCGCCGCACACCCACTATGTTTCGCGATGATGTCTTTGGATCATGAATTCCCAGTGGGGAGTTCAAGCCCGTAAACATAGAGGCATCTGACGGAACAACAGACCCAGAGTGCTGGATTGAGGATTACATCCTGCACATACACATGGCTAGAGAGATGATCTCCACGCCATAAAATACCTACCCTCAAGCTCAAAGGGCCAGCTCGGTATTGGCTCAAAAGCCTCCCGAAAATACTATTGGAAGTTGGGAAGAGCTCGAGGGCGTTTAGAACAAATTTTCAAGGGACTTATGTCCGCCCTCCGGATCTGAGACGATTTAAGTCACATAACTCAACAACCCGGAGAGTCGGTGCGCAAAATTCAGGAGCAGGTTCCTTACCAAAAAGAACCAAATAGTCATTGTCCGGACGCCAAGCCTTAGCAGCTTTCAAACATAATGTCCTGAGCGAATGGCTCGCCGGACACCTCGGCCAAGAAAGCCGAGAACAATGGCAGCTAACAAGCCTCATGACCGGCTTTTGCGGGGGAAGACAGTAGCTAGCAAGATGCAACACCAGCGACACAGTACATCCGAGATCGGAGATGGAAGCGGAAAATCACGGCGAGAAAGGACCAAGCCGAAATAAAGAAAAAAGGCCAAAGAACACGGCGATCAACGCCGGATTCAAAAGATCGCGGCCGAACAACAAAACACTGCCTCTTAAGGACAACAGTGACGAGCTATCCAACTTAAACAAAATTTTGGATCGGATATATCAAATCCACAGTACCTCGGAAGGCACGCAAACCACACCCACCGAGATTGTTGGGTCTTCAAACAGTCCGCCGACTCAACGCCCGAACACAAGGGGCTCGACCGCATAGCGAGGATGATGACGAACCCCACTAGCGAGCGCCCGGAAAACAAAAGACTTTCCCACAAGAAGTCAAAACAGTAAACTCACTTCATGTGATAATACGGAAAAACAGTGTGGCACCCGCCAAAGTAGGTGTCGCACGGTCCACCCTAGCGGAACCTCAAGATTGGATGTCAAAACCAATTACTTTCGACCACCTGGACTATTCCAGAAGTATTCGAAACGCAGGATGGACTGCTCTGGTATTGGATCCTATAATCGACGGACTACAATTTACACAAGTCCTAATGGATGGCGGCAGCAACTTAAACCTGCTATATCCGGACACAATCAGCAAGTTGGGGATAGACCCTACTAAAATTCGCCGTAGCCGCACTTCCTTCTGAGGTGACACGGGCCCTTACGCTAAGTGCAGGGCTCCGTACTACTAGAAGTTGTGTTGGATCACCGAGAACTTCCGTCATGGCTGATCTTCCATGTCGCCCCATTCAAAAGCAGCCATGAAGCACTATTGGGACCTTGAAGCTTTCGCTCGCTTTAACGCAATACCGCTCTGGCGTCTCTTACACTTAAAATGCAGGACCACGCGGCATTATCTCATTAAAAGGTCGTTCAAAGACCCGGACACGGCTAGGCGAGTCGGCATAAATAGACTAGGGGCTCCTGGCGCCTCCCTTTCACAAGGGGCTGCGCGCGCAGCAATAAGGAGCCAATAAAAGCTCAACTTTATTCACTTATTCATGCTCTGTTTTAAATACATTTTCACACGATTTCTTTTCAAACTAAGTTCTTCTCTTTTACGGATGAACAGCGTGTTACACCCGTCGAGGATGCAGACTGCGGAGACACGGTAGAGCGTGTAAATGCGGACCGTTACAAGGATTCTTTTCAGATTAAGACCACCTTAAACCTTTTTCTGTCTCTTGTTGCTATACATCCCTGGTTTCTCACCATAGCGGAGAGGAGGCGGCGTTTTGGCATCGGTCGGCGTGAGAGGATCCAGCGTGTACACGGACACTAGGGGCTTAGGGCATTGATCTGCGTCATCATAAAGACCGAACACCTCGGGGAGTGTTGGCGTCTCGAGATTAGGCCCTATATGCATCAGCTCGAATCATGTCTTTGGTCAAATGTTGGGTTTGCCGGCTCCTGTATTTTGCTGCCTTATGTTCCGTATCATCGGCTAGCGGCACCGGGAGAACTCTGCGATTGTGCCCCGGTTCGGCCGGGCGAGCACCTTAGTAGAGAAAGCCGAAAACTAAGTGTCATGATGTAGCGAGAGACTGGTCAACCACTCGATCGACCTCTAGAATGTTTAGAATTCCTCCGCTTTGACGAAGGACCGCTTCCCGGTCAGGCACACATGCGCCCCAAATACGAAGAGCGCGGTGCCCCTAGGGGCTATATCGTAGCCCCACCTTCGAACTCCTATGGCTAAGTGAAAGTGATAAAGCATTATAGTCCGGTTGCCTCGTTTGCTACGCTACCACCTCCTTAACAGGACCAAGACGTTGGATTTAGTGTGAAAATGCGCTATTTCGCAAACACCCCTGCACTATGTGTGTGGGGGCTGAAGCCGAAGACTGCCATCTTTCAGGTTATACACAAGTATACATTAACGACCGCACATGAGATATTTCAATACTTGAACGCACAAGTACAAAAAGCGCTTATATTATAAACATCGTTTTACAAACCATAAAGTTCATTTGAACATGACATTTTTTGAGCACTGCGACTCTATTACATGAGCACCACACAGAACTTCCCCAAAATAGTGCTCGGCGGGTAACGGCTCGTCCGAACCACAGGTGCGCAACACCGGTGGCATCCATCTCCGTCCAGTATGTCTTCACACGGGCTAGGGCCATCCGTGCACCTTCTATGCAGGCCGACCGCTTCATCGCCTTGATATGCGGCACCGACCCAAGGAATTGCTGCAACAAGCCAAAATAACTCTTCGGCTTGGGCCTATCCGGCCAGACATGAGCCACGATATCCGTCATGGCAAGTCCGGACAGTCTATTCAACTTAGCCCACTCAGCCAACCGATCGGTCAGCGGAAGGGAACGCTCCGGACTATGGAATTGAGACCAAAAAAGCTCTTCCGCCTCGTGATCCGTTTGACTTCGGAAGTGCACAACAGCATCTGCCGCACTCGCCGCTAAGTCCATATAAGGATCCTCCGGACCCCTGGTGGCCAAGCTGGCGTGCCGGATCCGTAAACCTCTGCGTAGCGAAAGGGCTTACCAGCCACGATATCTCGACTGGCGCAGCTCCTCCTTTATAGCCCTCATCGCGAGCGGGCATCCTTGGCCGGCGGTGGCCTTCCTCGAGCCTTCTTGCTCCGCTCGAAGTTCTTTTCAAGAACCCCATTGCGATCGGTAACATCTTTCAACTTCACGGCCATTTCGGCCATCTCCTCCTAGCTTGGCGGTGTGCAGCCCTTCGGCTTCTAGCTCTTGGCCGCCCTCGAGGCAGCCGCATCACTCCTCGGCCTGCTCCTTGGCTTGAGCAAGTTACGCGAAGGCTCTCCACAGCGATGGCACCATCTGCATTAAGCACACATGTTGTAAGGAGTGGGCTTCGGCCCCCTTACTAGGTGACCACGGAGAAAAAACCCACCTTGTGACTCGTCAAGTCGCTTATTGACCAGCGCGATGTCCGCATCCGCAACGTCGAGTTGCAGCTTTAGTTCGGCAACTCCATCAGTCCGGCTGGCCACCGAACTATCCGCCACCTACACAGGAAAGGCGAAAATCAATACCTATGATTTTGATCCTCGGCACGCTGTCGTTCTCGACACCCTACGGAGTCTCAGGGGCTACTATCTATACAGGGCGCACTTTATGTGTAAAACTGTCAAAGGGTATGTCATTTTCGTACCTCAAACCCCGCCACAAGCTCTGGCGGCATCCGCAACCCGCCTTGGCGGATGAAATTCTTTCAATCACCGTACTCATCGATGTCTGTGACCTTACGAGATAGGCGCCTACAAGCAGATCCTTGGCTCCCGGCCGCACACCAGTTGGTGCGAACTATTCGACCTGCGGACTCGGGATACCCTCCGTGATGACACCTCGGGCTCGTCCGCCCTATCCGATGGTGCGGCGGATGGGCGTCTCGCTCTCCATCATCTCCGGACGAAGTTCCCCGAGCGAGCTCATCGAGAAGGGCGGAGATCCGAACTACAAGGTAAAAACTTTGGTTATCCTCAGAAGCAAAAACGGGGATGTCTCTTATTACAGAACCCCCCCTCTTTCTACTTACGGCTCGCTGGAGGGCTGATTCCTTAGGGGAGATAGTGCGGCCGGGGCCTCCCCAAGCGCAAGACCCTCTGGTGAAGATCTCTTCCCCGCTTGAGGCCTTGGCCTCCGGGTTTCGAAGCGGTCCTCTTCTCCCCACGGAAGGAGGATTCTCGATCCCCTTTCTCAAAAGCCTCCTTGGTAGGCGGTAGTTCCTCTGTTTTCCTTAGCCTTCCTCTAAAGGCGCAACCTCCAACATCCTGACCAGCACGGGATCCGGCGCGGTCTCCGGGTGGGGGGCCGGACACCGTATCAATTTCGCTTGCGCTATCCACTCCTGCTCAAGGAACGATTGGCTAAAAAGCAAATTCAAGAAGGAGCAAACGAACGGTGTGTCCGGACACAGGGATACTTACTTGCGTATCCGGGCGATTGCAGCTTAGGCCAGCGTCCTCGGTCAATTCCGGACACTCTTGTGATCCGAAGAACAATTTGTACATCTCCACGGGTGTCGTACCCATAAAGTGTTGGAGAGCTCGTGGCCCCTCTGAATTGAATTCCCACGGACGGAGGGGGCGACGCTTGCAGGGCGGAAGACGCCGAATCAACATAACCTGTGTCACCATCACCAGATTGATCTCCCTCTCTTGGAGGTCTCAAATCCGGCCCTGCAGTAGGGGTACGTCCTTTGACGGCCCCCAGTTGAGCCCTTGGTTGACCCACGACATCAGCTGCTATGGAGGGCCGGCGAAAGATGGGCGGCGGCTTACTTGCTGCCCTAGGAAGCGATAATATAGAACCACTCCTGTTGCCATAAGCCGAGCTCCTCCTAGAAAGAGCCCTTGGGCCATGGAGCATCGGCCCTTCTGCTTATAACCTCCCGCCCTTTTCGACTTGGCGCCCTCGATCATCTTGGCTCCACGTTGAAGGTCTTGAGCCACAAACCGAAGTGGGGAGTAGTGCGGAGGAAGGCTTCGCAGACGACGATGAATGAAGAGATATAGAGGATGGACTCCGGAGCCAAGTCGTGGAATTCCAACCCATAGTAAAACATAAGCCCTCTCACAAAAGGATCCATCGGGAAGCCTAAGCCCCGACGGAGGTGGGACACAAACACGACATACTCGTCGGGCTCGGGGTGGGAATGACTTGCCCTTTGGCGGGCAACCTATGCGAAATCTCGTAAGTCAGGTACTTGGCCTCTCGCAGCTTTAGCACGTCCTCTTCCGTGACGGAGGAGGGCATCCACCGACCACAGCAGGTCGAGCGGACATTGTTGAAGGTCCGGCGCTCGAATCTGGGGCTCGGGTGTTGGAACTTCGGGGCAAGGAGTAGATTCGATTGAGGATTGAAGAAAAGCGTGCCTTGGTCCCATTATAAAGAAGGAGAATACCAAGAGCCGTCCCGTGACCGTTCGGGACTCGCCTCCGATAGAGGCGTGGTGGCGAACGCAGTTAGGTTACTGCGTTTGTATTGATGGGAATCCCGGAATAAGGGGAACACGATCTCTACTTCGACAAGACGTGCCAAGGAAACCGCTTCGCTAAACGCATTGAGGTGGTATAATAAAAAAACGATTCAAGTAAAGGCTTGGTGGTGGTGTGACATCATGCCACAAAATACGTCAGCAGATTGAACTTGTGTACATATTATTCCCTCTACGGTGGAATGTGGAATTTATTTTGCAGAGCCGGACACTATCCTGGTGTTCACAATCTTCTATGAATTATTCGCGGGAGGAACCCGCCTTGCAATGCCGAACAATATGCGCGCGGACTCATCGTCATTGAAGCGGTTCGAGACTCTTGAGGAGTCTGGACTAGGGGTGTCCGGATAGCGGACTATCATCATCGGCGGACTCCAAGACTATGAAGATACAAGATTGAAGACTTCGTCCGTGTCGGATGGGACTTTCCTTGGCGTGGAAGGCAAGCTTGGCGATACGGATATGTAGATCTCCTACCATTGTAACCGACTCTGTGTAACCCTAGCCCTCTCCAGTGTCTATATAAACCGGAGGGTTTTAGTCCGTAGGACGAACAACCATTACAACAATCATACCATAGGCTAGCTTCTAGGGTTTAGCCTCCTTGATCTCGTGGTAGATCCACTCTTGTACTACCCATATCATCAATATCAATCAAGCAGGATGTAATGCCCCGGATTCGATGCGTCAGGTGTCCGCCAGTTATTCGCCGTCCTTGCCATGTCATGTGCTGGCGTGTTGCATTTTGCCATGTCATCATCTGCATTTCTTCTGCATGTTTTTCAAAACTTGCATTCGCTCGTAGATGTCGCTTCTTCTTTGTCCCTGTTGACCCCTCTCAGATCATCCGGACCACTCTCTTCTCTCTCTTTTCTGAGCTCGTCAAACCCCGTTGCCTTCGTGGACCGATCCGAGTCTAACCGGGTTTTCGATACCCTCTTGGCTGACCGTTTGACCCTCTCTACTCTTTTCTCAGACCCCGCGCGCGTGTTCGAAACTGTCCCGAACCCGACCCGGACAGTCATCACCGTTGAGTCCGGATCATCCCCTAACGTCTACAAAACATCCTCGTTTTCGTATTTGGGCCACCTAACCTATTTTTTCTCGACCGCTCGATTTCGATCGGACGGACCGTATTAGCCCCTAATTTAACCCACACCCACCTACTATAAACAGCAGCGCAATCATCGGACCAATCCCTAATTTCTAGGGATCCTCCTAGCCGCCGCCGCTCCTCTGGTTTTTTTCCTTGGGATCCTCCCAGATCCCCATCGGCCAACCACCTTGATCCATCCCCACCAACCCTTTTGATTCCCCCACCAGGAGCTACTCACGCGCCACCGGGCCCGAGCCACCACCTCGTCGCTGCTTTGCAGCTCCTCGCGGGAGATGAGTCCCGGGAGACCCTTCGCTGCCGGCCTTTCTCCTTCCTCCTCTAATCTCTCTCCCTTCCTCGTTTGTTTTTCTTCCTGCCAGGAGACGAACGGGGCTAGCCCATGCTGCCATGACCACCGTTCTGTGCCGTCGAGCCCCACCAAGTCCCTCACCGGGCGCTTCGTCCCGTCTTCCGGCCTCCTTGGCGCCCCAGGTTGCCGCTGTTTGCATCGGCGAGGAGTAGCTCGGCGCCCTGCGCCCCGAGTCCTCGGCGCGCCGCAGAGCTCCGTCATCGCCCGGCCTCACAACCACGAGCGGATCCGCGGACCCGATCCGCTTCGGATCTGGTCGGGGCCCCTCCGCCTCGCCTTGCATCGCCCGGCTCCTCTCGCGGAGAGCCAGCCACCGCCGCCGCCATGTCTCTGCTCGGGACGAGCAGAGCGCAGCCGCCCGCTCGCGTTGACCGCGGCCCAGCGTCGCCAGCAGCCCGATCCAGTCGGCCCGCGTGGGCCTCCCCAGCGCCCGGCCTGCCAACCCTCTCCCCCCAACCGGCCCTTTAGGCCATGGTGAGCAGCGCCCAGCCCCTCTTCTGTGCATGTTGGGCCATCTAGTTTCGGCCCATGCCGTGTTTTTTTTTCCGTTCTGCGATTTTAGCTATTAACCAGTGATTTATCTGTTTTACATAAAGACCCTCAAACATCATGCATTTAATAACTCACAATTGGTGCATCGGTTTAAAATGATTTGAACATGTAAAATGCTTAGAATTTTATCTAGTTTCACAATATGCCACTTTCATCTCATGTTAATATGTTTAAAATGTTGTTTACATTAATTTGCTCCTATGCCATGTTAAAATGATTTAATTCATAACTAAATAACCGTAACTCGGAATTTAATAAACTTTATATGTAAATGGGGTGGAAAAATGCCTAGTTTAACATGGTGCACTTTATTTTCCTGTTTAACAACTTTAAAATATGTTTTAGGGCAGAACAGTAGAAAATTCATAAATTGCATATGAGGTTTTTCCGGAATTGTTGTTTGTTCTTCCGGCCTCATTTAAACTTGCCTAGTTGGGTAGTTTTGTTATGCTTCACCCCTTGCCATGTTAATCAACATTTAATATTGTTGGGTAGCTTAAACAAGAGAGAACTAAATAATTGATGTGGTGTTTCGTCAATATGCAACTCGTTGCATATTGAGCTCCACTTAATTTGTAGTGTTGTTTGTTTGCACTTTGCCATGCCATGCCTCATTAAACCGTACATGCATCATACTTGTTTGTGCATCATGCCATGATTATGCTTGTGTGTTTACCATGTTGTTTGCCTCTTTCCGGTTTGCTTCTCTCGTTAGCTTCGGTTTCGTTCCGGAGTTGTGAGGATTCGTTCGACTACGTCCGTTTGTCTTCTTCATGGTTTCGTTCTTCTTCCTAGCGGGATTTCATGCAAGATGACCGCTACCCTGGATCTCACTACTATCATTGCTATGCTAGTTGCTTCGTTCTATCGCTATGCTGCGCTACCTATTACCTGTTAGTCAAGCCATCCCAAAATGCCATGAACCTCTAACCTTTGACACCATTCCTAGCAAACCGTTGTTTGGCTATGTTACCGCTTTTGCTCAGCCCCTCTTATAGCTTTGCTAGATGCAGGTGAAGTTGAAGATTTCTCCATGGTGGACAGGATTTTGGTTGGGATATCACAATATCTCTTATATTATTAATGCATCTATATACTTGGTAAAGGGTGGAAGGCTCGGCCTTATGCAGTGTTTTGTTCCACTCTTGCCGCCCTAGTTTCATCATACCGGTGTTATGTTCCCGGATTTTGCGTTCCTAGCGGTCGGGTGATTTATGGGACCCCCTGACGGTTCGCTTTGAATAAAACTTGTCCAGCAAGGCCCAACATTGACTTTTACCATTTGCCTCACCACCACCTACTTTTCCCTTGGGAGTAATTAACCCAAGGTTCATCTTTATTATAGCCCCGGGCGGTGCTTGTCTAAGTGTTGGTCGAACCGAGCAACCTCTTGGGGCCACCTCTTAACAACTCGAGGGTTGGTTTTACTCGTAGCTTGACTTATCGGTGTTGCCACGAGAGCGAGATATGTGCAGCTCCTATCGGGATTGTCGGCGCGTCAGGCGGCTTTGCTGGTCTTGTTTTACCATTGTCGAAATGTCTTGATGTACGGGATACCGAGCATGATCGGAGTGTCTCGGGTGAAGGTCTATTCCTTTGATGATTGCGAGAGCTTGTCATGGGCTAAGTTGGGACACCCTGCGGGTATAAACTTTCGAGAGCCGTGCCATGGTTATGTGGCAGATGGGAATTTGTTAATGTCGGTTGTAGATAACTTGACACGGATCCGAATTAAAACGCATCAACAGAGTGTGTAGCCGTGATGGTCTCTTCTCGGCGGAGTCCGGGAAGTGAACACGGTTTCTGTGTTATGCTTGACGTAAGTAGGTGTTCAGGATCACCTCTTGATCATTGCTAGCTCCACGACCATTCCGCTTGTTCTCTTCTCGCTCTTCTTTGCGTATGTTAGCCACCATACTTGCTTAGTCGCTGCTGCAACCTCACCACTTTGCCCCTTCCTTTCCCTTTAAGCTTTGCTAGTCTTGATACCCATGGTAATGGGATTGCTGAGTCCTCGTGGCTCACGGATACTTCAAAACCAGTTTGCGGTGCCTATGTTACCGAAAGCGGTGGCGCAACCAAGCTCAAGGAGGAGCTCGATGAAGATCTTGTCCTTTATGTTGTTTCGTTCTAGTTGATCAGTAGTGGAAGCCAGTTGGGGTCGATCGGGGACCTTTGTCGCATTTGGGGTTCTTCTTTTGTTTTGGTTCCGTAGTCGGACCTTGATTGTATCTGGATGATGTAATGCTTTATTCATGTAATTGTGTGAAGTGGCGATTGTAAGCCAACTATGTATCTCTTTCCCTTATGTAATACGTGGGTTGTGTGAAGATTATCTCACTTGCGACATTGCTTTCAATGCGGTTATGCCTCTAAGCCGTGCTTCGACACGTGGGAGATATAGCCGCATCGAGGGCGTTACAAGTTGGTATCAGAGCCTTCCCCGACCTTAGGAGCCCCACTGCTTGATCGTTTTTAGCGGCCGAGTTGTGTCTAGAAAAATGTTTTGAGTCATTTAGGATTATATATATCGGAGAGTTAGGAATTCTTTTTACTCCTCGGTCCCTAAATCGCTCTGGTGAGGTCTCGATGTAGAGTTTTGACTCTTCTCTTCTCAAATTTCACTAAAAAATTTTAGGATCACGGGTATCTTAGAATCGTTCGATGGTTTTATGATGACAACATTGTCTTGGTGCCTCCCGTCGTGAGGGGTTTTTAGTGGAGGTGTCCGGGAGTTGAGCTACGAGGTGTTGTCGTCATAATTTTATCGTTGCAGTTCGAATACACGAGTTTAATGCGCCGACATCGAAAATATCTTTTATGCGGTTGTTGGTGAGATAACCCGCTAACCCGATCTTGAGGTGAGTGCGGAGTATTGCCATGACTCGTATAACGGATGCTTTTGAAGGTTGAGGTACCACGATTTCGAAGGTTTCTTGGTTATGTGTTGACGGATGGATACATCTTGGATGTAGGTATTGTTAGTTTGGGTGAGATATATTGCTTCCCCTGTATCCCCAACACCAGATTGCATAACCAGAAAGTTTCGGGAGTTTATAGGTGGGAATTCAAGTAGCTCCTAGAATATCTTTTCGATAGATGCATGATATGGGATTGGGTAAATCTCTATCATATGTATTTGTTCCGCTTATTCGCAAGCCAAATCCTTTGTTTTGTTTTATTTGTGGTATTGAGTTGCTTCAATGTCAAATGTTGAATCCATACCTTTCCTAAACGGTGTTCTCATATTGCTATGTGAATACTAATCCTTTTGATCATTGATTTTGTCATGTCAACTCATTTCCAACCGGTGTGCTTCTCTTCAAGTGGATCCCATCATTTTTTCCCATCCGCAAGATCATTTCTAAGTTTTCTCAACGGTGTTTGTTTCATCCGTCCCAAGTTGCCTTTGTTTTCCCGCCCTCCCACCCTTTTTCTTCAAGGACACAGATTTCTTAATCAAGTATCCATTTATTCATGTGAAGTCTCTTCATTCTTTTCTTTCGATGTTTTGATCCGGTGATCCCTCGTGAAGATGCTCACGAGCTTCAAGTTCATTATCCTTCGTTCTTTTGCTTCTCCGGTGGATCCAATTCAAGATTTCAGTGTTGATCATATTCTTTTCCTCGTGTCAAATGCTTTCTCATGCCAGTGCACCTCTCAATCACTCACCTCTTGCTATTCATTTGTTCCAGAGTGTTGAAGATATCTCGAAGATTCGTGTTTCCACTCTGCATTCGTTCAAGCTCTTTCGAGATTGGTATCTCATTCAAGTCATTTAATTCAACCGGTGCAACATCTCTTTTAAATCTTTTCAACGGTGTTTTCTTTTGAGTGGGCCCTAACCCACGAGTCTTTTCGAGGATCTTACGACTCTTCTAATTATTCCGAGCTATCCCAAATTCTTCTCCAAGTTTGGCGTAAGAATGAGTTATCATCAGTCAAATGCTTTTCTCCAAGATCTTTCAAATTCTTTTCATAGTTGGCTCAACCTCTTCGCTTTTGATTCTTCCGGTGTGCCTCAATAATTCTTGGTGGTGTTTCTCATTGTCATTCTCATCATTTGAAGACCGAAGAAGAGTTTCTCTTTAATCTTGCTCTATTCTCTTCAAGATTCATGGTTCTAGCTTGATGCCATCCTCTCATAATTGTTTTCGATTGTGAGAATTCTTTTCTTACCATACGGAGTATTTCTTGAGTTGTTTCCATTTCTTTCTTCTGAAGGTCATCATGTCATAATTCGTCATTCTCAGCGTGTAGCTATCATTCTCCAAATCTTGCCGGTGAATCGTTCAAATATCCTCTAATCAGTTCATGTTCTCTTCGTTCTCATGTATCTAAATTCTAGCAAGCATCTTCATTCATTTGCTAATTCTTCCCGGTGTTTCTTTATCTTTTCTTCGTCCATTTTAAATTCTTACGGTGGTTCTTCCAAGAGTTCTCTTCCTTCATTATCATATCAATTTATTCGTTGTTTCCAAATCCTACCGGTGGTTCCACCAAGACCTTCCCAAGTTTACGCCATATCTCTCTTAATCCTTTCTACGAGAATAAGTAGTATGCCAAATCCGTTGCTTGTCATCAATTTAAATTGGTGAAGGATACGCATAACATAATTCTTGTTCTTGTTTCATCAAGTGATTAATTTCTTCTTTCGGAGTTGTTCATCATATCACATTCTTGGTTCGAGATGCTTCATCTTTTCTTTTCCGGAGTTCCAAGTTTTCCGCTTTATCTCGTCGTGAAGCTATATCTAAATCATCGCAAGGCTTCACCTTGTGTTTTCAACTTCTCCTTCTTTCCACCATCTTTTTTATACCGGAGTTTCTTCATGGTGGTTCGCCAAGGATTCCTTTCATTCTTCAATTGTTCTTCAAGATTTCTCTCGAAGTTATGATCCGCCAAGCTATACTCTAAAATAAACATGGTGCTCAACACATGTTTTGTTTTGAGGCGTTCAAGTATTCTTCATCTTGCATTCCAAAGTGCAATTCTTTCTACCTTATCTTTTGAGGTGGTGTTATGTCACTCTTGACAATTTCCTTCATGTTTCATGATTCATATTGTTGTCAAGAATGAGTTATGTTAAATCCATCAGTCTCTTCATTGGAGTTATCTTGGGTTACATTTCACCTAAAGTTTTCCCTAAGGATTGTTGCTATTTATGGTGCTTATAAATGACCCAAGTTCTTCATTTGTCCTCCCGGTGAAATAAGTTTCTCGTCTCCTTGTTGATATCAATCCAATCATTTATTTCCGTTGGTGGCAGAAGCTCACCTCATAATTTTGAGATGTTTTCATAAGCCCGCCATAAGCTTATTCTTTTCGTTGTTGGTTTTCTAAAAACTCCGTTCTAACCTTCTTGGAAGGGTGCTTTCCGAGCTCATTTGTGGCAGAAGTTTGCATTTTCTCCTACATTCTATTATTCCAATGATCTATCTTCTATTCTTTCTTCCGGAGGCATTGTGATGTTGCTATTTCACTCATCATCTCGAATTGTGAGGATCATGATCTTTTCGTGCTTATCCGTTTAGCCGGAGTGTCGTGTTCTCATTTGAGTTCTCTCATCTTATCAGGTTTTGCCTCCCTTCTCAACCGGAGTGCAGTTTGTAATGTTTCTTACCCCTTGTGCCATTCTTTCAATTCCGAAGGCAGTGTGTTGTTGATTTCATCATGTATCCTCTCATCTTGTCAAGTTCATGTTCAATTCCTTCCATTTACGATCAGTCTTTGCCCAAATTATATCAATCTTATCCTTTCTCTATCTAGTTCTAACCGGAGTGGTTTCAATATCTATCTTATCACTAAACCTATTGGTTCTCTTTGTATCCCTTGCTCCTCTTTTCTAACGGAGTGTTTTCAACTTTGCTCATCTTCGTTGTTTTCTTCATTTCATTTTGCTCAACCTCTCAAGGTTCGTGGTTTCACTCGTTCGTCAAAGAAGCAACTTAGTTTTACCTCTCCTCTTCCTCTTCCTTTTCCCTCCAGTGCCATTCTAGATCTCGGGACGAGATCCTCTCGTAGTGGTGGAGTGTTGTAACGCCCCGGATTCGATGAGTCAGGTGTCCGCCAGTTATTCGCCGTCCTTGCCATGTCATGTGCTGGCGTGTTGCATTTTGCCATGTCATCATCTGCATTTCTTCTGCATGTTTTTCAAAACTTGCATTCGCTCGTAGATGTCGCTTCTTCTTTGTCCCTGTTGACCCCTCTCAGATCATCCAGACCACTCTCTTCTCTCTCTTTTCTGAGCTCGTCAAACCCCGTTGCCTTCGTGGACCGATCCGAGTCTAACCGGGTTTTCGATACCCTCTTGGCTGACCGTTTGACCCTCTCTACTCTTTTCTCAGACCCCGCGCGCGTGTCCGAAACTGCCCCAAACCCGACCCGGACAGTCATCACCGTTGAGTTCGGATCATCCCCTAACGTCTACAAAACATCCCCGTTTTCGTATTTGGGCCACCTAACCTATTTTTTCTCGACCGCTCGATTTCGATCGGACGGACCGTATTAGCCCCTAATTTAACCCACACCCACCTACTATAAATAGCAGCGCAATCATCGGACCAATCCCTAATTTCTAGGGATCCTCCTAGCCGCCGCCGCTCCTCTATTTTTTTTCCTTGGGATCCTCCCAGATCCCCATCGGCCAACCACCTTCGATCCATCCCCACCAACCCGCACCCGATTCCCCCTGCCCGAGCTACTCACCGCGCCACCGGAGCCCCGAGCCACCACCTCGTCGCCTGCGCCTGCAGCTCCTCGCCGGAGATGAGTCCCCGGGAGACCCTTTCGCTGTCGGCCTTTCTCCTTCCTCCTCTAATCTCTCTCCCTTCCTCGTTTGTTTTTCTTCCTGCCAGGAGACGAACGGGGCTAGCCCCTGCTGCCATGACCACCGTTCCGTGCCGTTGAGCCCCGCCAAGTCCCTCACCGGAGCGCTCGTCCCCGTCTTCCCGGCCTCCTTCGCGCCCCAGTTGCCGCTTGTTTGCATCGGCAGAGGTAGCTCGGCGCCCTGCGCCGCCGGAGTCCTCGGCACCGCCCGCGGAGCTCCGTCGTCGCCGCCTCGCCACCACCGGAACGGATCGGCCGGACCCGATCTGCTTTCCGGATCTGGTGGGGCCCTCCGCCTCGCCTTGCATCGCCGGCTCCTCTCGCCAAGAAACCACCACCGCCGCCGCCATGTCTCTGCTCGGGGCGAGCGAGCCTTCCGCTCGCTTCGCGTTGACCGCGGCCCAGCGTCGCCAGCAGCCCGATCCAGTCGGCCCGCGTGGGCCTCCCCAGCGCCCGGCCTGCCAACCCTCTCCCCCCCCAACCGGCCATTTAGGCCATGGTGAGCAGCGCCCAGCCCCTCTTCTGTGCATGTTGGGCCAGCTAGTTTCGGCCCATGCCGTGTTTTTTTTCCGTTCTGCGATTTTAGCTATTAACCAGTGATTTATCTGTTTTACATAAAGACCCTCAAACATCATGCATTTAATAACTCACAATTGGTGCATCGGTTTAAAATGATTTGAACATGTAAAATGCTTAGAATTTTATCTAGTTTCACAATATGCCACTTTCATCTCATGTTAATATGTTTAAAATGTTGTTTACATTAATTTGCTCCTATGCCATGTTAAAATGATTTAATTCATAACTAAATAACCGTAACTCGGAATTTAATAAACTTTATATGTAAATGGGGTGGAAAAATGCCTAGTTTAACATGGTGCACTTTATTTTCCTGTTTAACAACTTTAAAATATGTTTTAGGGCAGAACAGTAGCAAATTCATAAATTGCATATGAGGTTTTTCCGGAATTGTTGTTTGTTCTTTCGGCCTCATTTAAACTTGCCTAGTTAGGTAGTTTTGTTATGCTTCACCCCTTGCCATGTTAATCAACATTTAATATTGTTGGGTAGCTTAAACAAGAGAGAACTAAATAATTGATGTGGTGTTTCGTCAATATGCAACTCGTTGCATATTGAGCTCCACTTAATTTGTAGTGTTGTTTGTTTCCACTTTGTCATGCCATGCCTCATTAAACCGGACATGCATCATACTTGTTTGTGCATCATGCCATGATTATGCTTGTGTGTTTACCATGTTGTTTGCTTCTTTCCGGTTTGCTTCTCTCGTTAGCTTCGGTTTCGTTCCGGAGTTGTGAGGATTCGTTCGACTACGTCCGTTTGTCTTCTTCATGGTTTCGTTCTTCTTCCTAGCGGGATTTCATGCAAGATGACCGCTACCCTGGATCTCACTACTATCATTGCTATGCTAGTTGCTTCGTTCTATCGCTATGCTGTGCTACCTATTACCTGTTTGTCAAGCCATCCCAGAATGCCATGAACCTCTAACCTTTGACACCATTCCTAGCAAACCGTTGTTTGGCTATGTTACCGCTTTTGCTCAGCCCCTCTTATAGCATTGCTAGATGCAGGTGAAGTTGAAGATTTCTCCATGGTGGACAGGATTTTGGTTGGGATATCACAATATCTCTTATATTATTAATGCATCTATATACTTGGTAAAGGTGGAAGGCTCGGCCTTATGCAGTGTTTTGTTCCTCTTGCCGCCCTAGTTTCATCATACCGGTGTTATGTTCCCGGATTTTGCGTTCCTAACGCGGTCGGGTGATTTATGGGACCCCCGACGGTTCGCTTTGAATAAAACTTGTCCAAAGCAAGGCCCAACATTGACTTTTACCATTTGCCTCACCACCACCTACTTTTCCTTGGGAGTAATTAACCCAAGGGTCATCTTTATTATAGCCCCGGGCGGTGCTTGTCTAAGTGTTGGTCGAACCGAGCAGCAACTGCGGGGCCACCTCTTAACAACTCGAGGGCTGGTTTTACTCGTGGGTTGACTTATCCGGTGTTGCCACGAGAGCGAGATATGTGCAGCTCCTATCGGGATTGTCGGCGCATCGGGCGGCTTTGCTGGTCTTGTTTTACCATTGTCGAAATGTCTTGATGTACGGGATACCGAGTCGATCGGAGTGTCTCGGGTGAAGGTCTATTCCTTTGATGATTGCGAGAGCTTGTCATGGGCTAAGTTGGGACACCCTGCGGGTATAAACTTTCGAGCCGTGCCAGCGGTTATGTGGCAGATGGGAATTTGTTAATGTCGGTTGTAGATAACTTGACACGGATCCGAATTAAAGCGCATCAACCGAGTGTGTAGCCGTGATGGTCTCTTCTCGGCGGAGTCCGGAAGTGAACACGGTTTACGTGTTATGCTTGGCGTAAGTAGGTGTTCGGATCACCTCTTGATCATTGCTAGCTTCACGACCGTTCCGCTTGTTCTCTTCTCGCTCTTCTTTGCGTATGTTAGCCACCATACTTGCTTAGTCGCTGCTGCAACCTCACCACTTTGCCCCTTCCTTTCCCTTTAAGCTTTGCTAGTCTTGATACCCATGGTAATGGGATTCTTTGAGTCCTCGTGGCTCACGGATACTTCAAAACCAGTTTGCGGTGCCTATGTTCCCGGCGGTGGCGCAACCAAGCTCAAGGAGGAGCTCGATGAAGATCTTGTCCTTTGTGTTGTTTCGTTCTAGTTGATCGATAGTGGAGCCCGGTTAGGGGTCGATCGGGGACCTTTATGCATTTGGGGTTCTTCTTTTGTTTTGGTCCCGTAGTCGGACCTTGATTGTATCTGGATGATGTAATGCTTTATTCATGTAATTGTGTGAAGTGGCGATTGTAAGCCAACTATGTATCTATTTCCCTTATGTAATACATGGGTTGTGTGAAGATTACCTCACTTGCGACATTGCTTTCAATGCGGTTATGCCTCTAAGCCGTGCTTCGACACGTGGGAGATATAGCCGCATCGAGGCGTTACGAGGTAGGGTTTTACCTCCATCGAGAGGGCCGAACCTGGGTAAAAACATCGTGTCCTTGTCTCCTATTACCATCCGCCTAGACGCCTTGATTGGGACCCCCTACCGAGATCCGCCGGTTTTGACAGCGACAGATCCCATCTCGATTTCATGGCTTCTAGCCATTTTGCGAATCTGGGCTCATCATCGCTTCCTCATAGTTCGTAGGTTAGCCATGGTCAAGTAACATGACTTCCAAAATAGGATTACCGTACCACTCAGTGCGGATCTTACTCTGGTAGACCTATGAGGTTCATTAGAAACTTGATCGAAGTTTCATGATCAATATCATTAGCTTCCTCACTAATTGGTGTAGTTGTCACAGGAACCGGTTCTTGTGATGGAGTACTTTTCAATAAGGGAGCAGGTACAGTTACCTCATCAAGTTCTACTTTCCTCCCACTCACTTCTTTCGAGAGAAACTCCTTCTCTAGAAAGGATTTGAATTTAGCAACGAAAATATTGCCCTCAGATCTGTGATAGAAGGTGTACCCAACAGTCTCTTTTGGGTATCCTATGAAGACACATTTCTCCGATTTGGGTTCGAGCTTATCTGGTTGAAGTTTCTTCACATAAGCATCGCAACCCCAAACTTTAAGAAACGACAACTTTGGTTTCTTGCCAAACCACAGTTCATAAGGTGTCGTCTCAATGGATTTTGATGGTGCCCTATTTAACGTGAATGCGGCCGTCTCTAAAGCATAACCCCAAAACGATAGCGGTAAATCAGTAAGAGACATCATAGATCGCCACCATATCTTGTAAAGTACGATTATGACGTTCGGACACACCATTTCGTTGTGGTGTTCCGGGTGGCGTGAGTTGAGAAACTATTCCGCATTGTTTCAAATGTAAACCAAACTCGTAACTCAAATATTCACCTCCACGATCAGATCGTAGAAATTTTATTTTCTTGTTACGATGATTTTCCACTTCACCCGCCGGATCTGTCGGGGCCCTCCCGCCTCGCCTTTGCATCGCTGCTCTCGCCAGAGAGCCAGCCACCGCTGCCGCCATGTCTCTGCTGATTTAGCAGAAGCGCAGCCGCCCCTTCGCGCTGACTGACCAGCGTCGCCAGCCAGCTTCGATCCAAATGATCGGCCAGCGTGGGCCCTCCCTGCCCGCCAACCCTCTCTCTCTAACCGCCATTTAGGCTATGGTGAGCAGCGCCCAGCCCTCTTTCCGTGCATGTTGGGCCAGCTAGTTTCGCCCATGCCGTGTTTTTTTTCCGCTCATGATTTTAGCTATTAACCGTGATTTATCTGTTTTACATAAAGACCCTCAAACATCATGCATTTAATAACTCACAATTGGTGCATCGGTTTAAAATGATTTGAACATGTAAAATGCTTAGAATTTTATCTAGTTTCACAATATGCCACTTTCATCTCATGTTAATATGTTTAAAATGTTGTTTACATTAATTTGCTCCTATGCCATGTTAAAATGATTTAATTCATAACTAAATAACCGTGAACTCGAATTTAATAAACTTTATATGTAAATGGGGTGGAAAATGCCTAGTTTAACATGGTGCACTTTATTTTCCTGTTTAACAACTTTAAAATATGTTTTAGGGCAGAACAGTAGCAAATTCATAAATTGCATATGAGGTTTTTCCGAATTGTTGTTTGTTCTTTCGCCTCATTTAAACTTGCCTAGTTAGGTAGTTTTGTTATGCTTCACCCTTGCCATGTTAATCAACATTTAATATTGTTGGGTAGCTTAAACAAGAGAGAACTAAATAATTGATGTAGGAGCCATCAATATGCAACTCGCTGCATATTGAGCTCCACTTAATTTGTAGTGTTGTTTGTTTCACTTTGTCATGCCATGCCTCATTAAACCGACATGCATCATACTTGTTTGTGCATCATGCCATGATTATGCTTGTGTGTTTACCATGTTGTTTGCTTCTTTCCGGTTTGCTTCTCTCGTTAGCTTCGGTTTCGCTCCGGAGTTGTGAGGATTCGCTCGACCACGTCCGCTTGTCTTCTTCATGGTTTCGTTTCTTCTTCCTAGCGGATTTCATGCAAGATGACCGCTACCTCGATCTCACTACTATCATTGCTATGCTAGTTGCTTCGTTCTATCGCTATGTCTGTGCTACCTATTACCTGCTTGTCAAGCCATCCCATAATGCCATGAACCTCTAACCTTGACACCATTCCTAGCAAACCGTTGTTTGGCTATGTTACCGCTTTTGCTCAGCCCTCTTATAGCATTGCTAGATGCGGTGAAGTTGAAGATTTCTCCATGGTGGACAGGATTTTGTTGGGATATCACAATATCTCTTATATTATTAATGCATCTATATACTTGGTAAAGGTGGAAGGCTCGCCTTATGCCCGGTGTTTTGTTCCACTCTTGCCGCCCTAGTTTCATCCATACCGGTGTTATGTTCCCGGATTTTATGCTCCTAACGCGGTCGGGTGATTTATGGGACCCCCGACAGTTCGCTTTGAATAAAACTTGTCCAAGAAGGCCCAACATTGACTTTTACCATTTGCCTCACCACCACCTACTTTTCGCTTGGGAGTAATTAACCCAAGGGTCATCTTTATTATAGCCCCCGGCCAATGCTTGTCTAAGTGTTGGTCCGAACCGAGCATCAAGGGCCACCTCTTGGCAACTCGAGGGCTGGTTTTACTCAGAGGTTGACTTATCCGGTGTTGCCTCGAGAACGAGATATGTGCAGCTCCTATCGGGATTGTCGGCAAGATCGGGCGGCTTTGCTGGTCTTGTTTTACCATTGTCGAAATGTCTTGATGTACCGATACCGAGTCCGATCGGAGTGTCTCGGTGAAGGTCTATTCCTTTGATGATTGCGAGAGCTTGTCATGGGCTGTTGGGACACCCCCGCAGGTATAAACTTTCGAGAGCCGTGCCCGCGGTTATGTGGCAGATGGAATTTGTTAATGTCCGTTGTAGATAACTTGACACCAGATCCGAATTAAAACGCATCAACCGAGTGTGTAGTCGTGATGGTCTCTTCTCGGGAGTCCGGAAGTGAACACGGTTTCGTGTTATGCTTGACGAAGTAGGTGTTCAGATCACCTCTTGATCATTGCTAGCTTCACGACTGCTCCGCTTGTTCTCTTCTCGCTCTTCTTTGCGTATGTTAGCCACCATACTTGCTTAGTCGCTGCTGCAACCTCACCACTTTGCCCCTTCCTTTCCCTTTAAGCTTTGCTAGTCTTGATACCCATGGTAATGGGATTGCTGAGTCCTCGTGGCTCACCAGATACTTCCAAAACCAGTTTGCAGGTGCCTATGTTCCCGAAAGGTGTGACGCAACCAAGCTCAAGGAGGAGCTCGATGAAGATCTTGTCCTTTGTGTTGTTTCGCTCTAGTTGATCAAGAGTGGAGCCCAGCTAGGGGTCGATCGGGACCTTTGTCGATTTGGGGTTCTTTCTTTTGTTTTGGTCCCGTAGTCGGACCTTGATTGTATCCGGATGATGTAATGCTTTATTCATGTAATTGTGTGAAGTGGCGATTGTAAGCCAACTATGTATCTATTTCCCTTATGTAATACATGGGTTGTGTGAAGATTACCTCACTTGCGACATTGCTTTCAATGCGGTTATGCCTCTAAGCCGTGCTTCGACACGTGG
The DNA here is from genome assembly GCA_021437245.1 of Aegilops speltoides. Taxonomy (NCBI): domain Eukaryota; kingdom Viridiplantae; phylum Streptophyta; class Magnoliopsida; order Poales; family Poaceae; genus Aegilops; species Aegilops speltoides. The sequence goes on along the minus strand of JAHHZJ010000712.1, from coordinate 20,391 downwards.
GAGATATAGCCGCATCGAGGGCGTTACACAGGAGTAGGGTTTTACCTCCATCGAGAGGGCCCGAACCTGGGTAAAAACATCGTGTCCCTTGTCTCCTATTACCATCCGCCTAGACGCACAGTTCGGGACCCCCTACCCGAGATCCGCCGGTTTTGACACAGACAGATCCCATCTCAGATTTCATGGCTTCTAGCCATTTTGCGGAATCTGGGCTCATCATCGCTTCCTCATAGTTCGTAGGTTCGCCATGGTCAAGTAACATGACTTCCAAAATAGGATTACCGTATTCACTCCTCGTGCGGATCTTACTCGTAGACCTATGAGGTTCAAGAGAAACTTGATCTCAAGTTTCATGATCAATATCATTAGCTTCCTCACTAATTGGTGTAGTTGTCACAGAACCGGTTCTTGTGATGGAGTACTTTTCAATAAGGAGCAGTACAGCTTACCTCATCAAGTTCTACTTTCCTCCCACTCACTTCTTTTCGAGAGAAACTCCTTCTCTAGAAAGGATTTGAATTTAGCAACGAAAATATTGCCCTCAGATCTGTGATAGAAGGTGTACCCAACAGTGCCTCTTTTGGGTATCCTATGAAGACACATTTCGATTTGGGTTCGAGCTTATCCGTTGAAGTTTCTTCACATAAGCATCGCAACCCCAAACTTTAAGAAACGACAACTTTGGTTTCTTGCCAAACCACAGTTCATAAGGTGTCGCCTCAATGGATTTTGATGGTGCCCTATTTAACGTGAATGCGGCCGCCTCTAAAGCATAACCCCAAAACGATAGCGTAAATCAAGAAGAGACATCATAGATCGCCACCATATCTTGTAAAGTACGATTATGACGCTCGGACACACCATTTCGCTGTGGTGTTCCGGTGGCGGAGTTGAGAAACTATTCCGCATTGTTTCAAATGTAAACCAAACTCAGAACTCAAATATTCACCTCCACGATCGATCGTAGAAATTTTATTTTCTTGTTACGATGATTTTCCACTTCACTCAAATTCTTTGAACTTTTCAAATGTTTCAGACTTGTGTTTCGCTAAGTAGATATACCCATATCTGCTCAAATCATCTGTGAAGGTGAGAAAATAACGATACCCGCCATGAGCCTCAATATTCATTGGAACACAAACATCGGTATGTATGATTTCCAACAAATCGCTTGCTCGCCCATAGTTCCGAGAACGACGCTTTTAGTCATCTTGCCCATGAGGCACGGTTCGCAAGTACCAAGTGATTCATAATCAAGTGATTCCAAAAGTCCATCAAGATGGAGTTTCTTCATGCGCTTTACAATCGATATGACCTAAACGGCAAGGTACACAAATAAGTTGCACTATCATTATCAACTCAGATCTTTTGGCTTCAACATTATGAATATGTGTATCACTACTATCAAGATTCAATAATAATAGACCACTCTTCAAGGGTGCATGACCATAAAAGATATTACTCATATAAATAGAACAACCATTATTCTCTGATTTAAATTGTCGGTGTACTAAGGTAGGGGTACCTCAGTACCCCAACTTGTGCACGGGCGGCCACAGCTTCCCGTAGCTGGATCCACCAAATGCTTGCCGGAGATCATCTCCGCTCCATACCAAGCCATTCAAGAACAAAGTGTACAAGACAGAAGCTTAAGACCCCGGCAAGAGGAGCTTGCCGGGAAGGCCATTCCAGGCTCAAGACTACATCACTGCAGAAGTCCTCAAGGCGAGACGAGCTCGCCGGGAGACTAGAAGATCACATCACAAAGACGCTGCCTCGGCGCTTATGCGCCCGCAAGGGCCCGGGAGCGGTAGTTATAGAGCCCGACAAGCTCCCTGGCCCGCAAGATCAAGACCCGCAAGGTGCTTGCCGGCAAGTTACATCATGCGTGCTCAAGACTCCACCTCACCGCCCACGCCGCCTTCACTTTTCTCCAGAGACGCGTGGCGGTGGCTGCTGCATGAGGGTGCGATGGCACTCCACGGTGGTGGCTCCATCGCCGTGGCAAACGGAGACGCAAGGGCGGAGCTTTTGGGCGACGGCGACGGCATTTAATGCTCTTGTCCCCTCTCACAAAAGTAGGTAGAATCCACTGCTCATGTAATCAGCCTGACTGCTTCCAAGACTGCTCCAACTACCACCTCTTTTTACATTTTTACCCTCTACCCTACGCTGACACCTGCCGGTGACCCTTGCCCTATAAAAGGAGGCCCATGCACAACGAGGGGGTTCACTTTTCGCAACTCTCACGCCGGTAGTCGCCTCCGGCCCCGAGCGCAATACAACACAAAGCAGCAGAGGGTTTACGCGACCATCGCGTCCCGCCTGGTAAAATCTCGCCGCTGCCGCCGATTCGCTCTCCGTCGGCGCCCGCCTCGCATCAACACACGAAGGGCTGCCCCGGCGTTCCCCATAGGTGCTGCGCCACCCATCGCGGCGACATCTTCGCGCGCCAGGGGCGCCGAGATCGGCGGACTGATCCGGCGTCGCGCGGCAGCGCTTTTCATCAACCTCTCCGCCACAAGTTTCATCGACAATCGCGCCATGGCCTCAAGACGAGCTTCGAGGGTCGCAGATCCGCTCGCGTTTCAACCGCCGCCACCGGAGCCGGGCGGTGGGCGGAGGAGACGCCAGGTGAGGGTGGACACCGGCGAGGGCACTCGCGGTGCCATCGATCTGGGGCAGACGGATGACCACGCCGTCTCCGCAGATCCACGCCCATCCCAAAGCAGCGCCATGCCACGAGAGGTGGTATCCGCCGCTGGGCAAGAATAGCCCGGAGGCTCGCGGGATGCTCCGGACCGCTGTCCGCACGAGCAAAGCGAAGTGCCGGAGCGGGCCTTGCTCCTCCTATCGCTACTAGGAGTCCGAGCATGACCGTTCTCTGCGCCGCCGCTTCCCCGCTTCCTCCGCCGCAAGCGTGTTCTTGAACGCCACGCTGTCGCCGAGGACGCACCATCGAGCTCTAAGTCCGCAAGGACGGCTCGCGCCGCCCGGCAGCACGGCTCGAACGCTATAAGCCCGCAAAGTCAGCATTGGTGCTCGCCCCGCAAACGCACTCTCCCCGAGTGCTGCGCTGTTGCCGAGGACGCGCCATTGAGTTCCACCGCAAGTGCGTAAAAGCAAGGAAAGAAAAGCTAAGTCGCCGCGCTTCGCGCAGAAAGCACTTCTTAATTCCATGCTTTAATTTGTTATATCCTCGTATGTCATTCTATGTGCGCAAAACTCCGCGCGAGGAGCTCGCTCGGAACGGTCGCACTTTACTTTGCTTCAACACACTCAACGAGTTAAGAGGAGTTACGACCAGCTTCGCGCCTCGCTTCGCTTCGAAGTCCGCCAGAAGTTAAGTTGCCGCGAACTAGACGCTGCAAGGTTGCTTGCCGAAGCGACGCCACCAGCGGGCTGCTGATGTCCCGTGACCAAGCGCGCCAAGCACCGCAAGTTCCTAGAAGCGAGGGTGGAGGCACACAAAGGATGCAGGCGAGGGGTATAACGTGGCAAGCTCTCGCTGTGAGATGTCCTTCGTATGAGAGGCTTGTGCGCCGAGAGGAGCCAAGTCGTGGTCCGGCTATGCGGCTTGTTTTGTTTCCGAGTCCGCTTAACAAACACAAGTGTGTTGCTGCACCCTTATCTTGCTTTCGAGCCTGCTCGCAAGTTAAGCTGCCAGAATCGCCCGACAAGGTTGTTTGCCTAAGCGATGCCACCAGCGGGCTGTCCCATGGTCGATAAGCGTGTTCGCCCCGGCAAGCTCCCCAAGAGCGTAGAGAACAAACATACGAGGGACAAAGCTCGGCATCGTATTGCGTAGTCAAGATTTATATACGCACACATATACATGAAGCTGTCGTGTATCTACATCAGCTGTTTTCATGACCAAAATTGCAGCAACAAGGAGGAACCAAAAGGCCACATCAGCACCTAAGGTCCGGCAAGTCCGGGTCGCCGGGGGCTGCGGGTGCCAAGGTTCTTCCTCGGCAAGCCAGCATCGCTGGGGGCTGCGAGCGCCAAGATTCGTCTCCGGCAAGCTAGTGTAGCTGGGGGCTGCGATTTCAGATAAGTTTTTCATCCCTCGTCATGCATCCTCTCATGGACCGGAGATGCGGATCGCGTCTTTGAACGAAAGCGTGTCTTGTAAAAACTCAGACGTGGAGGAGCCGAGTCGTGGCCCAGCTTGCATACTTGGTTTGTTTCCGAGTCCGCTCAACAAACACAGTGTGCCGCTGCACCTTATCTTGCTTTCGAGCATGCTCAGCAGTTAAGCGCCGCAATCGCCCGACAAGGTTGCTTGCCGGAAGCGACACCACCAGCTGGGCTGTCCCATGGTCGATAAGCGTGTTCAGCCCGCAAGCTCCCCGATAGCGTGAAGAACACGCAAGGCACGCAGTCAAGTAAAGGACTCAGTCCGCAAGCTTTCCCCTCTTTTCATTAAAAACATCCAATTTAGTACAAGTCCATAGAGGATGAAAAACATGATAGAGAGGATTACAAGTTCTTAATGCAGCTAATGCCCGAGGGCTTACAATTTAAAAAGATAAGGTGCCCGTGATCCCTCTCCTATTTCTCCTGCTCAGAGTTCAGAGGTAGGTCAGGAGCTCCGGCAAGATAAGCTTGCCGGGAGAGGAGGCCCCGCAAGAGGAGCTTGTCGGGAAGGGCGAAGGAGCGCCTAGGAGAGCGTGGCGGTGACGCCGCGTGCCCCAGAGCTGCGCAAGGTGACGGGCATGGGGAACGATGCCCGAGAGCCAAGGGCGCCAAGACCCTAAGAGAACACCCCTGGGCCGCCAGAGCTTGGCGGAGTCGGAGGCGCCGGAGGCAGAGCTTGAAGACGGAGTGGTGGACATCGGCACGAGGGCACTTCGCCAGATTCGACTTTAACGGCCTTGCCGCCGCCCCCTCTTCCTCTTCTCGCTGCTTTCACGCCCGCCGCCAAGAAGACGGCCCCGGGAGCCAGGAGGCCGGCAACCCAAGATGGGGTTACGGTGGCGCGCGAGGCAGCGTGTCCGACGCCTAGTTGGGCCCGCCATCCCCTCGCCGTCGCTGCCGCCTCCTCCTCGCTACTCGCCGAGGAGGAGCTCGCTATCCGAGGAGCTGTCCACACAAAGCGCACCGGTTCCATAGTCGCCAAGACCTTGACGGCGAGGAGGTCACCATCCATTAACTTGAAATGGAGGGTGAACCCCGCCGCTGCTATGGATCCGGCGAATGTCTTCCACCCTCGGTCGAAGAACACACCGGGCTGGGGACACGACACTCACCCGAAAGTGCCGCTGATCCCGCAGCCCCTCATGCGTAGCTCCATCACGTCGGGTGGATCCGGTCCCATCGCGTCCGCAAACGGGACCGGCAACCAAAGGCGACGACGAGGCGCCCGGCGAAGCTTGATGAAGAACTCCCAGGGGTCGTCTCCGGTATGGACCGCGCCGTGGTCAGGAGATGCCGGGGGAGACGGGGGAGGCACATCGCCACGGCCGCCTCTCGACCGCCTGCCACGCTGCCGCCCTCATGCCACGCCTCCCTCTCCCTCTCGTGGCCGGCTCCACCGCCACGGGAGCGGATGGGGGTGGTGCGCTGCCTAGAAGCGACCTCGCTGCCACCGCCGAAGAGCCGGATTCCCTTCCATGGCGGCAAGGAGAATAGAAGATGAAGATGAAGGAGAAGTGGATGAGTGTGGCCATTGAGCACCCCTTCCGCCTTTTTAAAGGGGCGAGGTGGGGCTCAACCGCCTACCAACCAATCGAAAGCGAGGAGGCCAGGAGCGGGCCGACCCGCCTCTCCGCCTCTGCGGACGGCTCGGCCTCCCACTCGCTGCCACTTCGACCCCCATGCATGGGGTCGCGTGGCAAAAAGCGGAGCCGAGCGACGGTGAAGCGAACCCGCTCGCGCCACGATCACGGGTGGATGTTTTAAAGGCTGCATGCGCCGCCCACGCCTCCCACGACGCCAAGATCGACGCGCAGCTGCTTTGGGAAGCGGCGGATGCGCAGATTCGACGCGCCATGGGCTTCAAGCGTCTGCAGACTGCCTTTGGGCCTGGCCCAACAGCGCAAGACTGCAGTATGGCCCAGCCCGGGGCTCCTGCCGGTGAGATAAGGTAGGGGTACCTCAAGACTTCAACTTTTGCACGGGCGGCCACAGCCTTCCCCGTGAGCTGGATCCACTAAATGCTTGCCGGAGATCATCTCCGCCCATACCAAGCCATTCAAGAACAAAGTGTACAAGACAGAAAGCTTAAGACCCCTGCAAGAGGAGCTTGCCGGAAGGCCATTCCTGTGCTCAAGACTACATCACTGCAGAAGTCCTCAAGCGAGAGGAGCTCGCCGGGAGACTAGAAGATCACATCACAAAAGACGCGCCTCTGGCGCTATGCGCCCGGCAAGGGCCCGGGAGCGGTAGTTATAGAGCCCGACAAGCTCCCTGGCCCGCAAGATCAAGACTTGCAAGGTGCTTGCCGGGCAAGCTACATCACAGTGCTCAAGACTCCACCTCACCGCCCACGCTGCCGCCTTTCAGCCTTTCTCCAGACGCGTGGCGGGTGGCCGAGCTGCATGAGGGGTGCGATGGCACTCCACGGTGGTGGCTCCATCGCTGTGGCAAACGGAGACGCAAGGGCGGGAGCTTTTGGGGCGACGGCGACGGCATTTAATGCTCTTGTCCCCTCTCACAAAAGTAGGTAGAATCCACTGCTCATGTAATCGAGTCGTGACTGCTCCCGTGACTGCTCCAACTACCACCTCTTTTACATTTTTACCCTCTACCCTACGCTGACACTGCCGGTGACCCCTTGCCCTATAAAAGGAGGCCCATGCACAACGAGAGGGGTTCGACTCTTTCGCAACTCTCACGCCGGTAGCTGCCTCCGGCTCCCGAAAGCGCAATACAACACAAAGCAAAGAGGGTTTTACGCGACCATCGCGCCCGGCCGGGTAAAATCCTCGCCTCGCTGCCGCCGATCCGCTTCTCCGTGCGCCTCCGCCTCGCATCAACACACGAAGGGGCCCCCGGCGTTCCATAGGTGCCAAGGCCACCCATCGCACATGACATAATGAATAACCGCCTCGCATCAAACAAGATCCAGATATAATGTTCATGCTCAACGCTGCACCAAATAACAATTATTTAGGTCTAAAACTAATCCCGATGGTAGATGTAGAGGTAGCGTCAATCGCGATCACATCGACTTTGGAACCATTTCCCACGCCAAGATCGCCACCTCGCCCTTAGCCAATCTTTGCTTAATCCGTAGTCCCTGCTGCTTCGAGTTGCAAATATTAGCAATGTAACCAAGATCAAATACCTGTGTACTATCATGAGCATTGGTAAGGTACACATCAATAACATGTATATCACATATACCTTTGTTCAATTTGCCATCCTTCTTATCCGCCAAATACTTGGGGCAGTTCCGCTTCCAAGGTCCACCGCTTGCAGAGAAGCACTCATTCCTCGACTTAGGTCCAGATTTGGGTTTCTTCTCTTGAGCAAAGAACTTGTTTGTTGTTCTTCCGAAGTTCCTTCTTCTTCCCTTTGCCCTTTTTCTTGAAATCAAGCGGTCTTGTTGACCATCAACACTTGATGCTCCTTCTGATTTCTACCTCCACGGCTTTCAAAGATTATGTAAGAGCTCAGAATAGTCTTGTCCATCCTTGCATATTATAGTTCATCACGAAGCTCTTGTAGCTTGGTGGCAGTGATTGAAGAATTCTTTCAATGACACTATCATCAGGAAGATTAACTCCCAGTTGAATCAAGTGATTATTATACCCAGACATTTTGAGTATGTGTTCACTGACAGAACTATTGTAGGATCGAAAGTATGTCTAGAGGGGGGGTGATTAGACTACTTGACAAGATAAAAATTCTGCCTTTTGACAAAGAACAATTTTTGGCAGATTCACAATTATGATCAAATCAAGCATCACCCTACACATGCAATTCTAGAGTATAGGCAGCGGAAAGTAAATTGCACATGTAGTAAAGAGAGGTGGAGAAGAGCAAACGCAATTTTGGAGACGCTGGTGATTTTTCTCGTGGTTCCGATAGGTGGTGCTATCGCATTTCCACGCTGATGGAGACTTCAACCCACGGAGGGTAACGGCCATGAGAGTCCACGGAGGGCTCCACCCACTAAGGGTCCACGAAGAAGCAACCTTGTCTATTCCATCATGGCCACGCCCACGGAGGGCTAGCCTTACTCTGGGTAGATCTTCACGAAGTAGGCAATCTCCTTGCTTTTACAAACTTCTTGGTTCAACTCCACATCTCGATGACGGAGGCTCCCAAGCGACACCTAACCAATCTAGGAGGCACCACCTCCAAAAGGTAATAGATGTTGTAGATGATGATGAACTCCTTGCTCTTGTGCTTCAAATGATAATCTCCCCAACACTCAACTCTCCTCACCGATTTGGCTGTGGTGGAAGAAAGGATTGAGTGGAAAGCAACTTGGGAAGGCTAGAGATCAAGCTTCATATGGTGGGAGTGGAGCAACTTGATCTCAACACAAGGGTAGTTAGTTCTCTTCTTAGAAATGTAAGGTAGGAGTGGTAGTTCTTTCGATGGCTCTCCACGAATGAAGAGGGGTGGAGGGTATAAATAGCCTCCACACAAAATCCAACCGCTACACACATTTGAGCAATCTCGGTGGGACCGGTGGACAACTCGGTGAGACCGATAGTTCAAATAATGTGAACGTTGGGATTTTCTGGGGCGATGGCGGACAACTCGGTGAGACCGATAGTTCAAATAATGTGAATGTTGGGATTTTCGTGGGACCGAATATACAATCTCGTTAGTCCGATTCGGTAATGACAAGAGCATGCCAATTTCGTGGGACCGATTTCATCATCTCGGTGACACCGATTTGATGACGTATGTTACTGGCTTGGTAACTCATGTTTCGTGAGACCGAGTTCGTAATCGGAAAATCCGAAGTTTACTAGGGTTTGGCTTATGGCTGAGGTGGTTCATCTCGGTGACTGAAGTTTGGAATATCGGTGGGACCGAGACTACTTATGAGTGTATATGGCGTTGAAAGTTGCCGATAGTTTAGGAGATGTATCACTAAGCACTTGAGCAACCAGATCATCATCATAACCTCATCCCCTTTAATAGTATTGGCTTTTCCTATGGACTCAATGTGATCTTGGATCACTAAACCAAAAATGGAGTCTTGAGCTTTTGCCAATGCTTGCCTTAGCATTTTGGGGGTCCACTTCTTCACCCTTGCCATACCCATATCAATGAACTCTCTCAAATGATTCTCAAGTAACTATTAGTTTAATGATATATATGTTGTTATTAATTACCAAAACCACCCGGGGATTAGTTGCACTTTCAATCTCCCCCTTTTTGGTAATTGATGACAACATATAGATCAAAGCTTCGACAAAGGATATAATAAATGAATAATATTGTCGCTTTGAGAAGTATGTGATAAGCAAGAGCTCCCCCTAAATTTGTGCATTATTTAAGATTTGTGTTTGAATGCAAATGCACAATCGATTAGGATCATGGGTCACTCTTCCATGTCACATACATCTTGGTGGAGCGCACAAATGATAAGAATGATCAGATGCACCCAATCACCAAGACATGAGTAAATGGTCATACGAGATAGGAATGGCATATGATAAGCATTAAGCACACATTAAAGCATAGTACTACCAAGCACTCATTAAGGTAGAATCAAACGGAGTATCAAACACATCAATGTCTCAAAACCAAAAGTATCTCAAAGAAACCGCAAAAGAATGAAAGAGCAAAAGCGCAAAGACAACAAAGACTCTCTCTCTCGAAGTCCTATGATCTATACACTTTTCCCTTTGGCAACAAGTTACCAAAAGTTCAAAAGCATAGAGCTAAGCCACCGTGGACTCTCACCGGCGGCTCCCATCCGGTTGATGTCGGAGTGGATATGACAAGATCGGCGAAGACTTCACCGATGTCTGTCTTTGGAGGAGGGACATCGGAGCTGGACTTGGAGTAATCGCTGAACTGTGGAGGTGCTGAAGCTGTAGTCCCGTGTCACCATCGAATAGCAAATGATCGGGATCCTTTGGGAACCGGAGTACTGTCAGCCGACACTCCCGGACTAAGTCATCCCGCAACTCACGATAAGCTCTTCCTTCTCCTGCTTTGCTTCCTCAATGTCCGCCGAGCTTGTTGACGGTCACTTGTACTTCATCCAGTTCACGCCCAGAGCGTGGATCTTGTCCTCAACATTCCTCTCTAAGCTCTCCCGAGACTGCTCAATGCCAAGGCAAGCGTTGTTCAATCCTTTGAGTAGCTTCAAGAATTTGCTCTCTCAAACTCTTTGGTTTAGTCGCTGCCGCTTCCTTGTCACTTTGGCTTTCTTAGCAGCTGCGATCTTGGCTTGACCTTCAAGAGATGTCGGATCCTCCTCATCCATCACAACAACATTGTCTTCATGCTCGCTGCAACGGTAAATGTTCTCTATCCAACAAGAATGTGCCCGTGCTAAAATTGGCATTGATAAGCATCCAATCATGGGCAAATCCACATGACCTTTTCTCGTCACCGCAGTCCTCTTAATGGTCTCTACCATCAAGTCCATCACCTTGAAAGGTGCTCTCTCATCAAGTATGTGCAGCATGTTGATAGAGTATCCTCCGATCATGCGATCATCTCCAGATTTGGGCATCAAGGTATGCCTCAAAATGGTATTAGTGGTAGGTAAGCCTGCCTCGAGATGGTAGATCGAGCCGAGCCCCAGATTCCCAAATCCTCTGCTGAATCTCTTTGTACATGTTTTTCATGGATTCATGATTCTTCTTGGAATCCCATATACATCAATATCATCTTCTTGTTGCACCGAGCATTCAGAATTTCTACCCATTCTTCAACAGAAGAAGAAAATCTTTGACCTTCACCATCCACATAATCTTTCCATCGTAGAAGTGAGTCGTGGCATAGAATTGCATTATCATCTCATCGCTCCAACTGGTCAATTTCGACCTACAAAGTCTGCAACTCCACATGCAAGGAAACTTTCATGCACATGTGGAAAGAAATCTCTGGTTTTCACTGTCAATGTACTTCCAAATAACATATCGGGTGTCTGCGATTATGGGCTTCTTGTCCATCAAGACGGTCTCATAGAAGTCCCGCTGCTCTCGTGTGAAATCTGGGATCTACAGCAGTTCTTCTCCTCACGGCATATGGGTCGCTTTGTCTCCATAGCCCGAGACCTTTATCTTTCCTTGCCTTCATATCCTCATTTTGAGGATGAGCATCATCATGGAGTGGCAGCTTTGGACGAAGTTTCGCAAAACTGGTCCTTCATCGTCTGACTCACCTGGTGGCACATCATCCTTGTTCTTTTCAGACGCTGGAATGTTTCGACGGTCTTCTTGGGCTTGGCAGCAGTTTTGCTGGAGCTGCCTTAGTGGAGCAGATTTCTTGGGCTTTGATGTGGCTCCACTTTAATGGCATCACCCATGAGCTTCGCTTCGAGGAGTAGGCTGGGTGCTTCCTCATCCTCATCCTCATCGCTGCATCATGCACTATCCTCTTTCTCTTGGTGGTTTTCTTCACTTTGCTTGCAGTGCCTCTCCCAAATTCAGCTTCTTAGCAACAGTTGATCGCTTGACTTTGCTGGTGCCCTTCTTAGTTTGTTGACCTTGTTGCTTTTGGCAACAACCTTCCTTTTAGGCTTTGAGGTCACCTCTTTCTCAACAACAAAATCTGAATCCTCATCATCCGACTTCCTCTTCTTTCTAGCTCGTGGCTGCAGGAGGCATGCCACTTGGTGTACTCCTCTCACCATCATCGATGAGCTACTAGGATCGGGACTAGTGCCCGCCTCGAATGTCTCAATGGGTGTCTCGACCTGTTCTCACCGCCACTGCATCCGACATGGCCGACAACCCGTGAATAGATAAGGTGTAGGCAGAGAAGAAGAGTCATCACAAACTGCAGAAGTTTTTGCAAAAAAATGAGTTCAAATTCTAGTATTAAGTTTTCACAGAAGACATTTCGTCGACGAAGTTTAAGGTTCGTGAATCCGAAGTGTTAAACAGAGCTTTGCACACCACTTTCGGTTTGACTGGCGGGTTTCGCTTCTCCGAAAACACTAGGGTTTCACAGAATCTTCATTTTGGTCACACCGATTTTGCACAACTCGTTGGACCGAAGGGTGCAGGTAATGGCTATAGGCCAAATCGGTCATACCGAAAATATAAAATCGGTCTCACCGAGATGTGTTCCATGAAACCTAACCCTAAAACTTTTACTCAATCTAGTTCAAACGAACTAATCTGTGTACAGGAGGATTTCAATCGTGGCAAGATACTAGGCAATCCAAACGCATTGAATCGAGATGGGAGCACGAGGGATCAAACTCACCCTAACTTGGTGGAGTTTTTCACGGCGGCAACGGCGCTGGAGGAGATGGCCGCTGACGGCGACGGAGACCTGCGGCGAGGGCGCACAAAGCGATTTACGGCGACGATCCGGAGACCAAGGCGACAAGCAGAAGGGGTGGGGGCTAAACGCTTGAAGGAGGAATCAACGCCTGCCCTCGAATATATACCCTTCGCTGTCGGTGGGACCGAAGTTGTAAACTCGGTGGCACTGAGATGGATAATCGCTAGGCAGTTATGCACTTCGTCACGCCGAAATCACCACTCGGTTTCACCGAGATGAAAACCTAGATCAGTCTAAATGCTTTCGGTTCGACCGAGTTTGAGTGAGTTGGTCCGACCAAATCAATTAGAAGGTTTTGGAAATTAGCCCTTGACGGATCGGTGGTCGAAAGTGCTCCTCACCCGAGGGTCCAAAATGACTTGTTCAAAATTTGTGATGTAAGCATGAATAGAATTTGAGACAAGAAAGCATAGATAGCTAGGAGGTATTTTAGGCATTCTTGTCCATCCATTTGGTCGAAAAATCAAAACGACCAAAACAACAAATGGATGTCCTCGAATGGATAAAATCATGCATCCAACATGCTCACACAATAAGATAGCAAATGAAATATGTGTCAAACATGCACAACCAAAACTCTAGCAACTAACACACAATTTGTCGATGACTAGGTCATCTTTATATGAGTATATTGACTTAGGAGCCAAATGAGAACATTTGATCATAGGTCATACTCATCGCTTAAGCTCAAGTGGGGTTACCACTTTTACATAAAGCATTGATGTGTTCACATCATTTGAAGATGCTTTAGCTCAATTTTTAGAGCAAAGCTCCCCTAGATGTGAGAACCCCTTTAAAGGGTCAAACTAACCTTGGGTTGTCGAGAAGACTTCATGTAGATGTTGAAGATGTGGATGCTCAATGTTGATGGAGATCATCAAGAGTTGGGAGCTATCCTTGATTCGACACTTTCAATACCTACATGGGTTAGTCCCACAAGGAACAAACAAGGATATCCATGGACATAGATTGAAGTTCACAATAGATGATGTCCATGAAAGCAATGATTACCTTGTCCCTTGACTTACCAACAAGAGGGTTTGTGACTCCATGAACTAGTGCATGATGTGGAAGTTGTTTGCACAAGTTTTTGCCAAAATGAATGTGAGTGAAGTATGTTATGAGTCACCCTCAAGAACTTTCTAGTTCTTCTTCTTCGATCCACATCATCTTGATGGGAATCCTTGGGGTTGTAGTTGAGCTTGACGAAGTAGAACTTGACGCTTCCTTGGGAACCCACTTGACCATGGCTTGAGGTGCTTCAACAAATGCATCAATCTCCTCTTGAAGCTTGTCCTTGCCTTTTAGCTTGTGGTCTTGTGGTGGAAGGTCATCTTGAGCTTGTTCCACATTGGAAGAAGTAGGATCATACTTCTCCTTTTGAGGAACAAACTGTGGAGTAGGATATTGACCTTCTTCCCACTCAACACCTTTGGCGTTGAACTTTCGCTCAAAACCAATTCCTTGATTGTTCCGTGCCTTCCTTGCTTAAGTAACAATTTCTCAAAGTTCTTGCTTCCGCAAGGCTCTTGTAGACACCTTTCTATGATCCCTTTCAATAAACTATTTTCTTGCTCAAGTGTAACTTGGCTTGAAACATTGTTAGTGGAATCAAGAGAACAACTAGAAGCAACAACATTGGATTTAGCATGGTTATTGTTACTACTAGAGAAAGAATTTTTCTTATGCTTGTCATGCTTAGTCTTAATGGGTGGCAAGAAATTAGACAAGAGAAGTCGCTTGGCAAGATATGAAGAACTCTTCTTTCAAGATCGCCATTGATTGCTTTTAGAAACTCATGTTCTTGCTCTAGAGTGAGCTTCGGCGTAGCTTCTCATGAGATCTTAGGAGCTCTCTATGATCTTCTTGAGTTGTTTCATGAGCTAACTTAAGAGTGTTTAGTTCTTTAGTTAGACGCTCAATCTCCTTCATAGCATTGTCATTCGACTTTTCTCGACTATAAAGACTACTAGCATGTTCATCGTTACTAGGCTCATCGGATTTATCAAGCAAGAGCTCATCTTCACCAAGCAAGTCATCCTCATCACTATTGAAGTCAATGAATTGTGGTGTGATACCTTGGGGCCTTTAGCCATGAAGCATCTTCCAATTCCCTCATTTGGTGAATCAAATAAGTCGAGGGGTTGGAGTTGGAGGATACGAGAGCAAGACCGCAACACCTTCATCTTGATCTGTAGTCGGAGTTGGAGTGATAGCTTCCTTCGATTGATTGTCTGAGTCGGAGCCGAGACCTAGTCACCTACATGAGCTTGATGTTTTATTCTTGTGTAGCTCCTTGATGACTTGTCTTTCCTCTCCTAATCCTTGCTTCTCCGAGAGGGTCTTCGCTCATAACGATCATCTCTCGCTCCTTCTCGCTTCCGAGGTGACTCATCTCTTGAGCTTCTTCTTCTTGGAGATTCTTCTCTTCTCTTGTGGGGAGCCAGACACTCATTTGAGTAGTGTCCGGGTCTTCCACAATTGTAGCAGTTTCGATCACGACTAGAAGATCTCTTTTCATCATATAATCTAGACTTTGAGCTTCTCTCTTTGCCTCTATTCTTGTAAAATTTGTTGAAGATCTTGACCACTAGGCTTATCTCTTCATTGGAAACTAACTTGTCACTTGAGGTTGTGGGAGCATCACTTGTAGCTTTGTAAGCACCACTTGACTTGTTGTGAAGCTCTTCCTTATCCTTAAGTGTCATCTCATGAGCAACAATTCTTCCAATGACTTCGTTGGCTTGAGATTCTTGTAGTTTGGCATCATTTGGATCAAAGTGCACACAAGGTCATACTTTCCATCCAAAGCTCGAGAATCTTCTTGATGATGAATCGGTCGGTCATTTCTTCGCTTCCTAAGCCGCAATCTCATTTGTGATGAGAGCAAGCCTAGAGTACATTTCAGCTAATTCTTCACCATCCTTCATCTTGAAATTGTCAAGTCGACCTTGAAGAATATCTAGCTTCGATTCCTTCACGGACTCGGTACCTTCGCATTTCAACCAAAGTATCCCAAATCTCTTTGCATTCTCAAGACGGCTGATTTTGTTGAACTCCTCGACACAAGGCATTGAAGAGAATGTCACAAGCTTGAGCATTGTTTTGCAACATCCGCAATTCTTCCGCTAGAAGCCATGATCCGAACTTTTCCTTCCTCAAGAATTCACCTTGCATACCAACACAAATAATGCCCCATGCGGCTGGGTTATGACCAAGAATATGCATTTTCATTTTATGCTTCCAACTAGCAAAATTTGTACCATCAAAGTAAGGACCTCTACTTAAAATTACCTCACTAGACGCCATACTCTCATAGGTTGTGAAACCAAGCTTATGGAGTCCAATGCAATGGAAACCAATACAATGGAGACCAAAGCTCTGATACCACTTGTAGGATCGAAAGTATGTCTAGAGGGGGGGTGATTAGACTACTTGACAATATAAAAATTCTGCCTTTTGACAAAGAACGGTTTTTGGCAGATTCACAATTATGATCAAGTCAAGCATCACCCTACACATGCAATTCTAGAGTATAGGCAGCGGAAAGTAAATTGCACATGTAGTAAAGAGAGGTGGAGAAGAGCAAACGCAATTTTGGAGACGCGGTGATTTTTCTCGTGGTTCCGATAGGTGGTGCTATCGCATTTCCACGCTGATGGAGACTTCAACCCACTGAGGGTAACGGCCATGAGAGTCCACGGAGGGCTCCACCCACTAAGGGTCCACGAAGAAGCAACCTTGTCTATTCCATCATGGCTCACGCCCACGGAGGGCTAGCCTTACTCGGGTAGATCTTCACGGTAGGCGATCTCCTTGCTCTTACAAACTTCTTGGTTCAACTCCACATCTCGACGACGGAGGCTCCCAAGCGACACCTAACCAATCTAGGAGGCACCACCTCCAAAAGGTAATAGATGTTGTAGATGATGATGAACTCCTTGCTCTTGTGCTTCAAATGATAATCTCCCCAACACTCAATTCTCCTCACCGATTTGGCTATGGTGGAAGAAAGGATTGAGAGGAAAGCAACTTGGGAAGGCTAGAGATCAAGCTTCATATGGTGGGAGGGAGCAACTTGATCTCAACACAAGGGTAGGTAGTTCTCTCTCGTAAATGTAAGATAGGAGTGGTAGTTCTTTCTCGATGGCTCTCTCCACTAATGAAGAGGGGTGGAGGGTATTTATAGCCTCCACACAAAATCCAACTGCTATACACATTTGAGCAATCTCGTGGGACCGGTGGACAACTCGGTGAGACCGATAGTTCAAATAATGTGAACGTTGGGATTTTCGTGGGACCGAAAATACAATCTCTGCTAGTCCGATTCGGCAATGACAAGAGCATGCCAATTTCGTGGGACCGACTTCATCATCTCGGTGACACCGATTTGATGATGTATGTTACGTAAGCTTGGCAACTCATGTTTCGTGAGACCGAGTTCGAATCGGAAAATCCAAGTTTTCTAGGGTTTGGCTTATGGCTGAGTGGGTTCATCTCTTGTGACTGAAGTTTGGAATATCGGTGGGACCGAGACTACTTATGAGTGTATATGGCGGTGAAAGTTGCCGATAGTTTAGGAGATGTATCACTAAGCACTTGAGCAACCAGATCATCATCATAACCTCATCCCCTTTAATAGTATTGGCTTTTCCTATGGACTCAATGTGATCTTGGATCACTAAACCAAAATGGAGTCTTGAGCTTTTGCCAATGCTTGCCTTAGCATTTTGAGGGGTACACTTCTTCACCCCTGCCATACCCATATCATCGAACTCTCTCAAATGATTCTCAAGTAACTATTAGTTCAATGATATATATGTTGTTATTAATTACCAAAACCACCCGGGATTAGTTGCACTTTCGGGGTATAAATAGCTCCACAATAAAATCCAACCGCTACACACATTTGAACAATCTCGTTGGGACCGGTGGACAACTCGGTGAGACCGATAGTTCAAATAATGTGAACGTTGGGATTTTCGTGGGACCGAATATACAATCTTGCTAGTCCGATTCGCGGTAATGACAAGAGCATGCCAATTTCGGTGGACCGATTTCATCATCTCGGTGACACCGATTTGATGATGTATGTTACGTAAGCTTGGCAACTCATGTTTCGTGAGACCGAGTTCGTAATCGGAAAATCCGAGTTTACTAGGGTTTGGCTTATGGCTGAGGTGGTTCATCTCGGTGTGATCGAAGTTTGGAATATCGTGGGACCGAGACTACTTATGAGTGTATATGGCAAAGAAAGTTGCCGATAGTTTAGGAGATGTATCACTAAGCACTTGAGCAACCAGATCATCATCATAACCTCATCCCCTTTAATAGTATTGGCTTTTCCTATGGACTCAATGTGATCTTGGATCACTAAACCAAAATGGAGTCTTGAGCTTTTGCCAATGCTTGCCTTAGCATTTTGGGGGTCCACTTCTTCAGCCTTGCCATACCCATATCAATCGAACTCTCTCAAATGATTCTCAAGTAACTATTAGTTCAATGATATATATGTTGTTATTAATTACCAAAACCACCCGGGGATTAGTTGCACTTTCAACTATTCTCCTCCATCTTGCAGCTATAGAACTTATTGGAGACTTCATATCTCTCAATCCGGGCACTTGCTTGAAATATTAACTTCAACTCCTGGAACATCTCATATGCTCCATGACGTTCAAAACGTCGTTGAAGACCCGATTCTAAGCCGTAAAGCATGGCACAATCGAACTATCGAGTAGTCATCACTTTTGCTCGCCAGACGCTCTTAACGCCGCCGGCCAGCATCAACAAAGAGGTTCGCACCCAGCGGTGCTTCCAGATCGTAATTCTTCCGTGCAAGAGGATAATCTCAAAGTTACGGACCCAAATTCGTAATTTCTACCATCATCTTTCAACTTTTCTTTCTCAAGGAACGCATTAAAATTCAACGGAACAACAAAGACGAACCATCTATCTACAACAAACATAGACAAGTAAAATACTATCGTGTACTAAGTTCATGATAAATTTAAGTTCGCTTAATCATATTGCTTAAGAACTCCCACTTAGATGACATCTCTAGTCATCTAAGTGATCACGTGATCCAAATCAACTAAACCATGTCCCATCATCACGTGAGATGGAGTAGTTTCAATGGTGAACATCACTATGTTGATCATATCTACTATATGATTCACGCTCGAACTTTCGGTCTCCGTATTCGAGGCCATATCTATATATGCTAGGCTCGCCAAGTTTAACTTGAGTATTCCGCGTGCAACTGTTTTGCACCCGCTGTATTTGAACGAGAGCATGTCACACCGATCATCACGTGGTGTCTCAAAGACGAAGAACTTTCGCAACGGTGCATACTGGGGAACACTTTTTGATAATTTTAGTGAGAGATCATCTTAAAATGCTACCACAATCAAAGCAAGATAAGATGCATAAAGGATAAACATCACATGCAATCAATATAAGTGATATGATATGGCCATCATCATCTTGTGCTTGTGATTCCACCTCCAAGCATCGTCGTGATCACCATCGCCACCGCGCGACACCTTGATCTCCATCGTAGCATCGTTGTCGCTACGCCATCTATTGCTTCTACGATCGTCGCTACCGCTTAGTGATAAAGTAAAGCAATTATGTATGCTTGCATTTCATACAATAAAGCGACAACCATATGGCTCCCGCCAATTGCCGATAACTTCGGTTACAAAACATGATCATCTCTGCATAATAAAATATAGCATCACGCCTTGACCATATCACATCACAACATGCCCTGCAAAAACAAGTTAGACGCCCTCTACTTTGTTGTTGCAAATTTTACGTGGCTGCTACGGGCCGCGAAGAACCGTTCTACCTACGATCAAAACCACAACGATAGTTCGCTGTTAGTGTTGTTTTAACCTTCGCAAGGACCGGCGTAGCTACACTCGTTCAACTAAAGTTGGAGAAACAGACACTGCTAGTCACCGTGTGCAAAGCACGGCGGTAAAACGAGTCTCTCGTAAGCATACGCTGTAATGTCACCGTCCGCTTCATCCAACAATACCGCTGAACCAAAGTATGACATGCCGGTAAGCAAGATGACTTGTATCGCCCACAACTCACTTGTGTTCTACTCGCATATAACATCAACGATAAAACCTAGGCTCGATGCCATCGTTGGGGAACGAGTAATTTCAAAAATTCCTACGCACACGCAAGATCATGGTGATGCATAGCAACAAGAGGGGAGAGTGTTGTCCACGCACTGTAGTCGTAAGCGGAAGCATTATGACAACGTGGTTGATGTAGTCGACGCCTTCACGATCCGATCGATCCAAGCACCGAACGACGGCACCTCCGAGTTCAGCACACGCTCAGCTCGATGACGATCCCCTGACCCGATCTAGCAGGTTTCGGGATGAGTTCCACAAGATGACGGCAGGTGACGATTATGATGTTCTGCGACGCAAGGCTTCGCCTAAACACCGCAACGATATGACCGAGGTGGAATATGGTGGAGGGGGGCACCGCACACGGCTAAGGAATGATCACGAAGATCAACTTGTGTGTCTAGAGGCGCCCTCCTGCCCCCGTATATAAAGGAGCCAAGGGGGAGGGGCGGCCGGCCAAGGAGGCGCGCCAAGGGGGAGTCCTACTCCCACCGGGAGTAGGACTCCCTTCTTTCCTAGTTGGAGAAGGAGAAGGGCGAAGGAGGAAGAAGAGGGGAAGGAAAGGGGGGCGCCGCCCCCCTCTCCTTGTCCTATTCGGACTAGGAAGGGGAGGGGGTGCAGCCCCCTTTTTGCCTCCTCTCCTCTTCTCCCTTAGGGCCCATGAAGGCCCAATAACCCCCGGGAGAGTTTCGGTAACCCCCCGGTGCTCCAGTAAAATCCCGATTTCACCCGGAACCATTCCGATATCCAAATATAGGCTTCCAATATATCAATCTTTATGTCTCGACCATTTCGAGAC
>JAHHZJ010000711.1:0-58979 GCA_021437245.1 Aegilops speltoides | reverse complement strand
GTATCCCAAATCTCTTTGCATTCTCAAGACGGCTGATTTTGTTGAACTCCCTGACACAAGGCATTGAAGAGAATGTCACAAGCTTGAGCATTGTTTTGCAACATCCGCAATTCTTCCGTGTAGCTTCGCGATCCGAACTTTTCCTTCCTCAAGAATTCACCTTGCATACCAACACAAATAATGCCCCATGCGGCTAGGTTATGACCAAGAATATGCATTTTCATTTTATGCTTCCAACTAGCAAAATTTGTACCATCAAAGTAAGGACCTCTACGAAAATTACCTCACTAGACGCCATACTCTCCTAGGTTGTGAAACCAAGCTTATGGAGTCCAATGCAATGGAAACCAATACAATGGAGACCAAAGCTCGATACCACTTGTAGGATCGAAGTATGTCTAGAGGGGGTGATTAGACTACTTGACAATATAAAAATTCTGCCTTTTGACAAAGAACAGTTTTGGCAGATTCACAATTATGATCAAGTCACATCACCCTACACATGCAATTCTAGAGTATAGGCAGCGGAAAGTAAATTGCACATGTAGTAAAGAGAGGTGGAGAAGAGCAAACGCAATTTTGGAGACGCGGTGATTTTTCTCGTGGTTCCGATAGGTGGTGCTATCGCATTTCCACGCTGATGGAGACTTCAACCCACTGAGGGTAACACAATGCGCTGAGTCCACGGAGGGCTCCACCCACTAAGGGTCCACGAAGAAGCAACCTTGTCTATTCCATCATGGCCTACGCCCACGGAGGGCTAGCCTTACTCTGGGTAGATCTTCACTAAGTAGGCGATCTCCTTGCTTCTTACAAACTTCTTGGTTCAACTCCACATCTCGACGACGGAGGCTCCCAAGCTTACACCTAACCAATCTAGGAGGCACCACCTCCAAAAGGTAATAGATGTTGTAGATGATGATGAACTCCTTGCTCTTGTGCTTCAAATGATAATCTCCCCAACACTCAACTCTCCTCACCGATTTGGCTGTGGAAGAAAGGATTGAGTGGAAAGCAACTTGGGAAGGCTAGAGATCAAGCTTCATATGGTGGGAGTGGAGCAACTTGATCTCAACACAAGGGTAGGTAGTTCTTCTCGTAAATGTAAGGTAGGAGTGGTAGTTCTTCTCGATGGCTCTTCCACGAATGAAGAGGGGTGGAGGGGTATAAATAGCCTCCACACAAAATCCAACCGCTATACACATTTGAGCAATCTCGTGGGACCGGTGGACAACTCGTGAGACCGATAGTTCAAATAATGTGAACGTTGGGATTTTCGTGGGACCGAAAATACAATCTCGCTAGTCCGATTCGCAATGACAAGAGCATGCCAGCTTTCGTGGACTGATTTCATCATCTCGGTGACACCGATTTGATGTGAAGGTTACGTAAGCTTATAACTCATGTTTCGTGAGACCGAGTTCTAATCGGAAAATCCGAAGTTTACTAGGGTTTGGCTTATGGTCGAGGTGGTTCATCTCGCAGACTGAAGTTTGGAATATCGGGGACCGAGACTACTTATGAGTGTCTATGGCGTTGAAAGTTGTTGATGTCTATGGCACCAAAACCACCCGGGATTAGTTCCACTTTCAAACGCTATCGCTAACATGCCACCAAGAAGAAGCTCTTGAGGTGGCCACCCATCTACATCAATTCCACCACCGCCACGGAGCAAGCAGCGGTGGAATGGACTCATGTGAGGAGCTGGTGCCACCGTGGGTCTCAAGGTTCACCAGATCCAAGAACAAGGCCCTCAAGGCCGACGACGGCAGACGCCAGACCCTTCCCAGAGGTGCAAGGTCAATAACGCCCGGGTGCCCTAGCATCGCTTATGCTTGGAGCAAGGCTAAGCCGGTGGTTCGCGAGACGCCGAGGTCGCGATGCACGCCGCGCATGTCAAGCGCGAGTGAGGTACGGTCGCCTCGGACGAGGTGTTGCTCCTCCCAATCCGTTGGGAGTCCGAGGCAGACATCCGGCCTCGCTACCGCGCCGCCACCGCCACCTTAAGAGCAGAGGAAGGCCGCCCGAGCCTCACCGCTTAGATTACCTCCTCCGGCCGCACAAAATCGATTTATTGAGGATGACCATACAGCCTCATCGGATTCGCCAACGGGCGATAAGCCCCGCGATCGAAGCTGCCGAGGCTCCCTGGCAGGCGCCCGGCGCAGGCCGGGCGCCGACAGACCGCTGGGGTGCCGCTCTGCGCGCTTCCCAGCCCCAAAGGCTAAGATCGCCACCGCGGGACCAACTTGACACCGACTCCACCGCTGTTGCTTGGACTCCGCGAACCGTCGCCGCGATCAGCGCCACGCTTCCAAGAACGGCAAGATGAAGACGCCGCACTCGTGATGAGCGCCAAGAGAAACGCGACGCCAATCTCGATCAGCTACTGGGCTCATTGGCCGACGCGCACGCACTGGAACCAGCGACTTGTTGTGACGCGGCAGGTCCTTTCGCTCACCGCGAAAGCGCAGCAAGTCCAAGGGCCTCAAAACCAAGAACTTCTTGCCTGACGCGTTCGAGAAGTATGATGGCAGTGATACATCCGCTTGGAGTTCCTCAAAGATCTACACCATCGCGTGCAAAGGCCGGAGGACGCGACGGAAGATCTCGCCAACTACTTCCCTACCGGTACTCAAGCCTAACGCCGATCTTGGCTCATGCACTTGCCGGACGGCTCCATCTCTTCATGGGCGGACTCGTGTCATCAGCTTGTCGGCGCCTTTCACGGTGGCCACAAGCCTCATGGCCAGTGAGAGTGACCTCCACTTGTTCGCCCGTATGAGGGGAGCCCCTCGCGCAAGTATATACAAAGGTTCACCAGTGTAGCGAACATCCTGCACGACACCCCCGCCGCAAGCTATTAGCGCTGCTTATCGTGAACGCGCGAATCGCAGGATGAGGGAGGATATGGCGATGTGCAAATCGAGATGTCAACAAGCTCTACGCCCGCCGAACAAGTGTGCACGGCCGAGGAGGGGAGGAAAATCCCTGAGAGGTTGCCGGAGCGTATGATCTCGACAAGGAGGACGCCACCGCAAGGAAGAACCGAGGCGGAACAATAGGAAGAGAAAGGCTAAGGATGTACTAGCTATTGAGCATTCCCAAGAACGGAGGCGGCTCCGACAAGGCTAAGACCGACGACCCGGCGAGGCTGTGGTAGCCGCCGACAAGCAGGATAGCTCCGCAAGCGGTATTGCAAGATCCACTGCACTAAGGGCCATGATCTCCAAACCTGCAAGAAAGTGGAGCAGATGGCGGAGCTGCAGAAAAGCTGAATACGAAGCGCCATGACAAGGAGAGAGCCCAAGGAGGTGACGGAGGATCCGGCAAGAAACTTCCCGCCTGGAAGGGATCCGCGGTAGAAGGCTAAGGCGCTGCAAGGAGACAGCCTCCAAGCCGCCGCGATAAAGACGAAGATGAAGATGAGGATGATGAGATGGAGGAAGATGAGATCGATGACCAGGAGTTTCGGAAGGCAACAGAGGTTAGTATCGACGGCGGCGTCTTCGCACACCTCGCACCGCCAACTTAAGCAATGGGTGCGGAAAAGTGAATGCCGCAGAGTCGTCTGGCCGAGGCGCCAAGAAGCCTCGGCGGTCCAAGACGCCCATCGCCTTCGACGCTGAGGACCACCTCGATCGTCATCGCGGTCGGGTGCTTGCCGATGTTGGTTTCACCAACAATCCGCAACCTCAAGGTCACGAAGATGTTGGTTGACGCGGGCCGGGCTCGAACCTGATTTCCTCCGCAGAGACTCAAGAAGCTCCAGATCCCCGACAATGAAGCTTGAAGAGACCGCACCTTTCAAGGGATAACCGGAAGGAGCCAGCCCAAGGGGAAGATCATATTGCCGTGACGCTCGGCAACGAATTGAACTTCAGGACCGAGAGGGTCACTTTTGACGTGGCCGATATCCCCTTACCCTACAACGGGATACTTGGCCGACCAAGACTCGCCAAGTTCATGGCGGCTCTCACCACGCATAATGTGATCAAGATGCTCGCCCGATGAGTGTCATTTCGCCCAAGGCGACAAGAGGGATGCACTCATCTCTGCCGACAAGATCTACCGAACCAGCAGCCACAACAGAGCACGTACTTGTCACCGGGCTCCCGGGAAGAAGAAGGCCATGTCCGCAAGGATAGCTCGACATTTCATCCGCAAGCGCACTCTCCCTGAGCGCTGCGCCGGCCGAGAACGCACTCCATCGAAGCTCCGCCGCAAGTGCAAGAAGGTAAAGACAACTCGCCGAGACCAAGAAGGTGGTCAGCCGAGGAGGACGGCATCGCGTACTTTCACCATCAAGCCACGCTTGATCCTAATAGGAAAGCGCCGCTGTTTTTCCCGGGCGTAATGTTGATGTGTTCGCATGGCAACCATCCGACATCCTCGGCGCTCCTGTGAAGTAATCGAGCACCACCTTGCCGCCTGCCTCACGCGCCCGCTGCAAAAAGTCGAAGCAAGCAATAGAGCGCCAAGAGTTCATAGCAGAGAGATCAGAAGTTGGAAGCGGCAGGCCTGGTCCAAGGTGTAATCGCAGATCCAACATGGTTAGCTAACCCAAGAGTCGTCACGCAAGGCTTAACGGAATCGAGGCTTTGCATCGACTTCACCGATGTTAATAAAGCTTGTCCCAAGGATCCATTCCTTTACCACGCATCACCGTATAGTAGACTCCACGGCAGATGTGATCCGCTTCTCATTTCTTGATGCTTACTCGATATCATCGATCTTCATGGCGTAAGAGGATGAGGAGAAAACCGCATTCATTACTCCGTGGCACGATCGCTTGCAGACGGATGCCTTTCGGGTCAAGAATGCTGGTTCAACATTTGCAAGAGTAGTTAGCCATGCTTTTGAGCCACAGCTGTACGTAAATGTAGAAGCTACATGGATGACATAGTGGTCAAAAGCAAAGACAAAAAGACTCTAATCCAAGATTTGGACGAGACTTTTGCAACTGCTGCAAGGTCAATCTCAAATTGAACCCCTAAAAGCGCGTGGTTCGAGTTCCTTCCCGCAAGCTTCTCGTGTTCTTTGTATCTCGTGAGGGGGATTCAAGCCAACCCCGACAAGATCAAGGCCATTGAGCAAATTGAAGCACCAAAGCGCCAAGGACGCATGGTTATTTGCCGCTGTGTTGCCGCTCAAGAGGTTCATCTCTAAGTTCTGCTGAAGGCTACCGCCATTTTTCAAAATCTTGAAAAGGCAGGTCCAAGAAATGGACTCCGGAAGCGGAGGCCGCTACCGCAGACTTGAAGAGATACCTATCCTCCACTGACACTTGTCGCACTAAAGCCACAAGAGAAGTTGTCGCTATATCTAGCGGCAACCAATCGTGGTTAGTGCTGCGTTAGGTTGCGGAAAGGGAGGCGGATGATGAGTCAAGAACCGGGCAAGCGAGTCCAATGACAAGCAAGGGCCTCTCCACAAGTTCGCTCCGCAAGGACGGATCCGACAGCTTGCCGGAAGGAAACAGAAGAAGATGATGCAAATACCAGCTTTACTTTTGTCAGCCCTCCTCAGAGGGGGCTAGATCAAGGTACTCTGGGCAGAAGTTGCTTTTCGCCCCTCATGGCTCTCGAGAAAGCTGCGCCCATTACTTTCAAGCGCATGAAATCACAGCTTGTCACTGCTTCCACTAAGAGGCTAATGCAGAATCCGTACAACAAAGGTGATTGTCGAAAGGGCACTAGAGTCGCCAAGTTTTGGCCTCAAGTTTGAGAGTACCTTAACTATACAGAGCCGAGCATTGGCAGAATTTATAGCAGAGTGGACGCCAACACCCGATGAAGAAACTCCTAAAGGAGCATCCTCACAAGGAAGCAGCATAAAGAATGGATCATGTACTTTGATGGTGCTTCTCGCTGCAAGGCGCCGGTTCAGGCATTTTCACTTGTGGCACCCACCGGAGAGCACCTCAAATACGTGGTCCAGATGCACTTTCCCAAGGAGCAAGCAACAAACAATATCAGAGAGTATGAGGGCTTGCTTGCTTGACTCGTGGATCGCGCAGTAACTTGGGATTAGGGAAGCTTATTGTCGTGGGTGACTCGCAACTCGTCAGTCCGCCAAGTTAACAAAGATTATCGAGTCCTTGATGGAAGCATACATTGATGAAGTGAGAAAGCTAGAAGAGCATTTTGACGGCCTGCAAATGGAACATGTTCCAAGAGCTCGTAATGACATTGCAGATGGTCTCACAAAGTGCGCCAGACTCAAGTTGCTTGTGGAACCAGGGATTTTGTGCTCAAGCTTCGACTCAAACCATGTGTGACACCATCAACTGCCAAAGCAAGAAAAGAAAGTTGGTTATCGCGACTACTTCCCTGTAAGAGCTCCCCGGCTGCCGCCAAGAAGGTCCCTAGAATCAACATAAAATGCCGAGGAGCGGTCCGTCTCGGCAAGCCCTGTGGCATGTTTCGCTGAGTAGACGCTCCCGTTACAAGCTGTGTCTGCACACGCTTGCCGGGAGCATCACGCCCGCAGTGTTCCCAAATCTTGCCGTGGAAGCGGATGTTCCCGCAGCAGCATTTGTGCCTTTAGTCCTTGTCGCCGAGCCTCGTGCTCCCAGATGGGCACAAAGAGATCGCCCATTTCCTTCAAACAGGGAACTTCCCGAGGAACAAGAAGAAGCGGAGAGAGTAGCCCGAATCGAGTATGTACCAGTTTGTCGATGACATATCTGCATGTAAGAAGATTCAACGGAGTGAAATTGAAGTGCATTTCCGGAAGATGGGCGGCATGTTGGCGGAGATACACGGAGGCGATGTGGTCACCACATTGGCGCAAGAGCACTTGCCGCAAGGCTTTCCCAAGGTTTCTTCCGCCGATAGCCTCCGTGATGCAATCGCACAGTAACCAAGTGTGAAGCGCAAGGCCCACTCCAAGCAGATTCACCAACCAGCTCAAGCTCTCCAAACAATCCCTTTATCCTCGCCATTTTCGTCCGGGGCTCGACATCTCGGCCTTTTCCCCGAAGTTGTCGGGGCTTTGAGTACTTGTACGCTGTAATCGATGTTCACAAAGTGGCCTCAAGTGGAACCAAGGAGAAAGGTGACAGACAATCAGCAGTCAAGTTGTTTAGGTCAATTGTTTGTTGCTTCGATCCCTAACAGATCATTACCAAGAATGGTACACAGCTTTACGAGCCACACCTTCATGCAAGACGCCCAAGATCTTGGCACTAAGATCTCGCTTCGCTTCGCTGCTCATCCGAGAAGCAACGGTCAAGCCGAGAGGGCGAACGCCAAAGTGCCGCGCGGCTCAAGACCGTAACTTTTGACAGGCTGCACAAGTGCGGAAGAAATTGATCGAGCAAGCCGCTGGTTCTTGGTCGATCAGACGACGACGCCTAATCGAGCCACCGCTAGACACCCTTTGCTCTTGTCTACGGAGCAGAGGCGCTTCTCCCACGGAACTCAGATAATGGATCGCCACGAGTGCTCGCTTATGATGAGCTTGAGCAAGAGCGGCTGCGGCAAGATGACGCCACCGCCCTCGAGGAGGATCGCCTTCAGTTGTCAGGCGAGCTGCTCGCTACCAAAGAAGCTTTGCGCCGCTATCATAGCCGCAAGGTTAGCGCCAATGTCGAGGAAGGCTAATTTTGTTCTTCGCATATTCAATTCGCCAAGAATTCAAACAAGTTGACGCTGGCGGGAAGGCCCTTTATCGGGTAAACGAAGTCACTAGGCCCGGCGCTGTCCGCTTTGAGACCAAGACGGCATCCCGTGAGCAACTCTCGAACATAGAGCACCTTCGCAAGTTTTACCTATATAGCGCGGTTGCTGACTCAATCCGCAACCACCTTTTTTGTACAAGCCTTGCCGCCGCCGTGATGTAACCCTTTTGTACAAAGCCGGGCAGCCCCCTGCATAAATAAAGTTTGTGCGCTTCGCACGCCTTGTCAAAATTTAATGCATTTTCTTCTTTGCATCGCTATCCGACACCCTGTGCAAAGACTCACCCCTGTAAGCAATAGTGAACCGTAGGTTCCATACCATTATTTTCTTTCTTTCTTCTCGAGATGTAAGATTCCTCCGCCCAAAAGTTCACCGGGGAGGGGAGAAGGCAAAAGTGTGGACCAAAGGCCGCTCAAAGGAATCTAGCTTTGCCGGATGCAAGATGTAAAAGCTAAGTTTAAATTTCCAAGTCATATCCCTTGAACGCTCGCGTTTTGTATGGAGAACCTATGCGCGAGGAATCGACTCAAGGTTATGCGCTTTTATGCGTTGTTTCCGAGGTCAGCCAACAACGCTGGTGAGCCGCAACTAGTCCCGACAAGATTTCTTGCCGGAAGCAAGATCACCATAGGCTGCTGATGTTCCGACTCAAAGAAGTGTGCTCGCTACCGCAAGGTCCTCAACGCCAGAGGGTAAAAAGCATACAAGGGATGCAATGAATAAAGGAATAGCGCTGCAAAGATTCATAATTAAGTTATATTACAAGAATGACTTATTATGGCACTAACTGAAATTGTTCCTCAGAACCAAAATGGCAGCAAAGAAGAAAAGGGAGAAGAGGAGCAGTTTAATCCACGCCCGCCATCGAGCCTCCCCGACTGCTCACTTTGTCCACGATGGGTGCGACGATGGCCTTGAGCTCCTCAACATCAGCACCCTCCGCAGCCTTCTTGGTGACACGGAAAGGTCGATGCCCGGTTATGAAGAGGACTTTCACCAACACCTTCTCCAACTCCAACAGCAGACGGGCGCGCGACTCGGGCGGCCAACTCGCCTGGATCCTTTCCCGGAGCTGCCGTGAGCGCCACCACGCCCTGAAGAAAAGTGTGAGCTTGGCGCTGGCCGGAGGTTCGCTCAGGAATACCCGGCCTCGCTGTCCAGCTCCGCCAACTCCTCGTCAATGAGCACGGGCGATGTTGACGAGGCCTTCCGCCCGTGAGCTCCATCGTGGTTTTAAGAGTGTTCTGGCCTCCGGCGGCCCTCGCCAATAGCTCCTCGCTGTCCTTGAGGTCTTTTCTCGGTATCTTCGCTTTGGCGCGCCAGCCTGCCTCCGCTAAGGTGGCTGTTTCAGCTAGATCAGCCGAGTCCTTGGCGGCGTTTCAGCTCTTTGACCTTCTCGGAGAGTTGGGCTTGCAGACGCTGTATGCCACAGATCTTCATGATCGCTACTGAGGCGGCAAGCTCCTCGCTCTTCCTCGCTGCGTCCGCCCCACAAGCGCGCCACTTTTTCCTCCAACTCCTTCTGGCGCTCTCAGCCGCAAGGCGGCTTTTCGCTTTTTGAGCGCCCGCCAGTGATCGCTCCTGCCGGGCGAAGCCTCGTCATGGCTGTCCAAGCACGCCTTTTAGTATCAGCTCGCCGTCCGCTTGACAGCTCTCGGCGGCAAGCCTCACGCCTGCTCTGCTTCAAATTCTCCAGATGAACGCCTTCGCCTTTCATCGAAGCGCGCCTCTCCTCGCAATGGACCGAGGGCCTCCTGGTTGCGGCTCTTAAGTTCTTCCGCATGTTTTCTATGTTAACTCCGCTATGCCGACTAAGCGCTTCGACTCAAGCTTCGCTTGCCGGACGCTGTAGAGTGACACCAGCCCGAGTAGCCGCCTCCTCGGACTCACCATCGCTGCTTGGCCCGCCGACCATCGCCACCCCAAGCAGAGGCAAGTATCTCCTCACAAATTCTCCTTCAATCGTGCCCGGAGCTCGATGCCCAGGGAGCTTGATATACACGCCGCCGGCTAAGTAGGCTGCTGGTGGGCCTCGAGCCTGGCGCCGATCAGCGCGCGGAGGGATCGTGGTCGGGAGGCACCTCGCCTGCCTCCCGGGTCGCCGGGCGGGTCACTGACTCGCGCCTCACGCCAGCCCGCCGGCTGTTCTGGCCACACCGGGTCGGCTCAAGACCGACCCTCCTTCGCGGGCAAAGTGGCATCTCAAGTTGCCGCCGCCCCTCCCGGGCGCGACCTCAGCCTCCATCGGGTCCCCAAGGGAGGATCTCAAGGCAGGAAGAAAAGGGATAATCAAGCAAACACCTGTAAGAAGGAGAAGGAGATCAACAAACTGGGGAAAATCCCCACAAGGAGGCTCACCACTGGGCTCAGGATCACGGCTCGGCCCGCTGGCTCGGGCTGTCCCATCCCTTGTGGGACCCTTCCTTGCCGGAGACGGCTCCACATCGGGAGTCGGCTCGGTGGCGAGGTCGAGGCCGACGACACCTCCGTGATCGGCCTCCGGGCTCCCCGTGGGCCTGCTTCTCCTATATGCAAAAGAGCCAATAATCAAGATATTGGCAGAAGAAGAAGTGACCATGCGCGCCCACGACGGAAGGTGAATCGAGACACTCACGCTGGGGTGCCTGAGCTGCTACGAGGGAAGGGACCGGGTCCGGCCAAAGTGGTCTCAGATGTATCTTCCGCGCTTAGCCGGATCGCCCTCGACCACCGGGACCCCGCCCTTCGCCGCCGCTCTCCGCCAAAGTCATGGGACGTAACAGAGTTTGGAGAGAGAGACAGATTAGATACAAGACAAACAATGCAAGAATCGAGGAAAAGCGAGTACAAGACAAAAGAAGCCTTACTCCTCCTCGCCCTCGCCCTCTTCACATCATCGAGCTCAGCTATGAGAGGTCGAACTCCGGCCTCTCTCTCAAGGGCGTGGGCGGAAGAGTAGGCTCCCTTTGGCGCTGCTAAGGGCCGCTGGCAGCGGTCAGCGTGGCAGCCCGAGAAGACCCGCCCGCTTGCCGGCAGCAGTTTGGGATCCTCCCGCGACAACGGTTTTCCGCAGAGGAGCGCTGGCCCCAGGGCCATGGCCGCCGATCAGCCGTGCTCTCGCCGCTCTCCAACAAGACGGAGACGCTTCTGGATGAAATTGGGGCTGCCGAGGGCCTGGCTGGCGCAAGTTGCTCAAAACAGCTCAAGACTTCGCGCGGGCTGGTTCGCCTGGCCGCGCCTCCCTTCGCCATCGCCACCTCCCAAGAAGATCTTCATGGGCGGCAAAGCTTGCCGATCACCGCTTCCGCCCGCCAACAGTGAAGCTAAACCGCCGCGGCAGCAGCATGCCGCCGCCTCGCCCTCGCTAGTAATGTACGCCACCACCGGCAGGTGGCGCGGGTGAGGAGCCTGCTCGCTGACGGACCGGCCCGACAGTCATCAAAGAATTGCTGAACGACCTCGGCGGCGAAGCTCTATCCAGCTTGGCACTTACCCCTGCGGCGAAGTCGATTCGCATCATTGCACGATGCGATCGCTACCGAGTTGTTGCACAAAGGACGACACTCGCGCAACCGGAACCACTGGGTGATTGGGGTCGGGTTTGAATGTCTCCTCAAAGATCGCGGCCCAGCTCCATGATCGTGAAGTTGAAGTTGAGGCCCGGCGCAGCCTCATGAAATCCGCCGGCCGCTGAATTGCCAGCGGGCCTCCCTCGCCGCAAAGGGGCGGCGCGATGGCGGCGAAATCCGCTACCACCGCCTCAGAGTCCGGCGGCTCGAGCCGGAGGATTCGGTGGTGGCGATTGTCGCTTGGCATCATCCGCCACAGAGCGCCCAGCCATTGCGGCGCACCACCCGAAGTCTTGGCGCAGCTTGGTGAACGATGGCGGTCGGCATCACAGATCCAACACCACTCCGCCTCCACTCGCCCCATTTGCTACGGCTCACCCGCAAGTATGCTCTTCATGCCCATCCGGAGGTCCATGCGATTCGCCACCTGCTGGCTCCCTTTTCAGCCCGAGGGGAAAATAATAATGCTAAAAAGAGCGACACCGAAGGATACTAACGGTTCTCGTGAAGGTGCGCGAAACCGCCATTGTCGTAACGGCGCTAGGGGTGAAATCGAGCAGACGGAACCCATAGGTATTCATAATGTCGCAAAAGAAGTCGAAAAGGTGGGCAGAGCCCGCAGAGAAGAACACAGAAAGAAGTAGTACCTCTAGGCACTTCTTCGACGGAAGCCTGCGGAAAGCACCGCGGCGCTGATGCGCCTGCCTCCGCCGACTGTAAAGGTAAAACCCCGCCAGCAGCGCATCCGGTGAGCTCAGAGGGAAGAGCACCCGCTTTCTGCGCAGCGCCGAGTTCTGGCGCCGGTCGACTTTCTCGGCCTTTCGCGGCTCAGCCTTCCCGCCTTCGGCCATGGCGGGGCAGCGGGGAGGCAAGCGGGCGGCGACGGCGGCGCGGCGGGCGACGGAGCGCTGCTTTTTTCTTGAATCAGAGACGGAGGAGGGCATCGGGCTTTCGGAGGAAGGAACCGCAAGTGGCGAAGGGGGGAACGGCCCCTGCTCTCCTCCGCTTATAAACGGAGGATGCTAACGCTACGCATTCTCCGAATTAAATGCCACCCACGCCTTCCACGACGCCGCAATCGACGCTGCGCTGCTATGGGAGCGCTGATGGACACGGAGCCCGATTCTGGTAGGGACTCCAGCCACGCGGTCTGGCAGACTGCTTTTGGGCCCGCCCAACAACGCCGCACCTGTATGGCCCAGTTCGGGGCTCCTGCCGGTGAGCTAAAGTAGGGGTACCTTAGTACCTCGAACTTGTGCACGGTCAACAGCAGCACCCCATGCAAGGCTTGCTTGACGCCCGCCAAGGCCCTCCACCGCTCCTTATTACTGCCATTCAAGAACAAAGTACCAACCAAGAAAACGAAGGCCCCGCAAGGAGAGCTTGCCGAAGGCCAACCGAGGCATCATCGAAGATTTGTCGCGCGCCTCGCTACGCCTAAGAAGGCCCGTCGGACGGTCGGCAAGCTTGCCGCACGACAAGAGAAGGGTCATGCAAGGCACTTGCCATGCAAGGCTGCCACCCACACTCCAGCGCACCCAATGACGGTCATCACAAGGCCATCCTAAGGGCACGTGGCGAGGCAATACACAGCCATGCGGAGCAAGGTGGCAAACAGAGTCGACAGAGGCGCCATCGGGCAACCGTGGCTCACTTAATGGTCACTCCTCCCGCGACCGCATGCACTCAGACGGCATTAAATGCCCTTGTCCCCGCCACAGAGTTAGGTAGGGGCAATGCACAGCACTCGCTGTACCAACCTGCGATTTTACCTTTCTACCCCATCTTCCTACGCTGCCACCTGTGGATCCCCCCTTCAGAGTATAAAAGAGAGGCCCATGCGCACGTAGAAGGGGTTCGGGCCATTCGACACCCGCAGCACCACCATATGCTCGCATGCTCAAGCAAGATCAAATAACACACACAAAGCAGCAGTAGGGGTCTTATCTCTCCGGAGAGCCCCGGCCGGGTAAAATCGCCTGCCTCCCCGCCGGCCGACCTCGACCGCTCAAGACGCACCCCGCCTCCCTTGCCGAACTAGAAGGGGCCCCAAAGGTCTCTATAGGTGCTCGAGGCCATAGAGATACGCCGACACCACCATCATGCCCACGCTCCAAATAAGATCCGACGACGCAGTCGCCGCAGGATCGCCTCCCGATGCATGTGGCGGTAGTCAGGCAGCCAAGCGCGAGGTGGCAAGTGAAGATGACAAGGAGGCCATCGTGGCGATCGGTGGCGCTTCTAACGGTCGCTTCTTACACTCGCTTGAGCGACCGGACGGGCATTAAATGCCCTTGTCCCCGCCGAGTTAGGTAGGGGCATCATGATAGCGGTTGTACCAACCCCCGCTTTTACTTTTTTACCCCTCTTTCACGATGCTACCCGTCGGTGACCCTTTAGACTATAAAAGGAGGCCCATGCGCACGAGAAGGGGTTCACCTATTCGACACTACAACTCACCTACGCTTTGAGCAAGAACAGAATAGAAACACAAAGCAGCAAGAGGAGTTTTATCTCCCAGAGCTCCGGCTGGGTAAAATCCTCACGCGGCCCGACCGCTTTTTCAGGCGCCCGCCGCCCCTTGCCGGACCAAAAGGGCCCCGCCCCATAGGTGTTCGCTTCCCACGACATCTTTGGCGCGCTGTAGGGGGCGCCGAGGTCGTGCATATCTAATCCGGCGCGCGCTGCTACATCAACATCTTCATCGACATGCCACCAAGAAGAAGGCTTCGAGGTGGCTGCCCGTCGCGATTATCCTACCGCCACCGGAGCAAACGGGCGGTGGGGTGGACACCGGCGGAGGAGCGGGCGCCGACGGGGGGACTCACATCATCACCAGGTCCAAGGATAAGGCCCTGCAAGCTTCAATGTATGTACATCCACCGCACCCCTCCCAGGGGGTGCAGGATCGACAACGCCACGGTGCTCCTAGCACCGCATCGCTGGAACAAGGCCAAGCTGGTGGGTCGGGACGCCAAGGCCAACATACACGCCAACACGCCGGGCACGAGCGCAGGCGGTCGCTTAGACGAGATGCTGCTCCTTCTAACACTGTTAGAAGTTTGAGCATATCCCGCACTCGCCGCCGCCACCGCCACCCAAGACTTCCAGAGAAGCGCCGCTCGAGCCCAGTTGCTTTAGATTACCTCCAAATACCGCATAAGATCGACGATCGGAGGGCTACCATTCATAGCCTTATCGGCTTCGCTTAACGGCGATAAGCCCCGCAACCGAAAGCACATCGGGTTCCGCAAGACGCCCAGCACAAGCCGATGCCGACAAGACCGCTGGGGTGCTACCACCGCACTCCCGCCCAAGGCTAAGATTGCTGACTCGCCGGGCCAACCTCGACACCGACTCCACTGCGTTGCTTGACCCGCGAAGCTCGCCGCGATCAACGCCAAGTTCTCCAAGAACGGCGGCACGAAGACGCCGCGACCGATCGAAGGCCGAAGAGAAGCGCGCGCCAATCTGACCAGGGCGCTGGGCCCACTCGCCGATATGCATGCGCCAGGAACTAGGCGATTTGTCAGACGCGGTAGGTTGCCCTGCTCACCCGTGAGCTGCGGCAGTCCAAAGGCTCCAAGACCAAGAACTTCGCCGACGCGCCCGAGAAGTACGATGGCGTGATACATCCGCCGGAGTTCTCGCCGCCTACACCATCACGGTGCAAAGCTGCCGGGGCGAGACGAGAAGATCTCGCCAACTACTTCCCACCGGTGCTCAAGCCCAACGCCGATCTTGGCTCATGAACTTGCCGGACAACTCCATCTCTTCGTATGACCAGGCTATCGCTTTGTCGGCGCTTTCACAGCGCCACAAACCCCATGGCCGTGGAGAGCGACCTTCACCGCCGCCTGTATGAAGGAGAACCCCGCGCAAATACATACGAGATTCAGCTGTGCAGCGAACATCCTGTAGATGTCCACCCCGCCATGTTATCGCTGCTCCATCGTAACATGCGAATCGCAGGATGAGGGAGGAGATGGCGATGTGCAAATCAGAGATGTCGCCGAGCTATATGCTCTCGCCGACAAGTGTGCATAGCCGAGGAGGGGAGGAAACTCCCGGAGAGAACGCAGAGCGTATGATCTCGACAAGGAGGATGCCGCCTGCAAAGAAGAACCGGAGGCGGAATAACATAAAGAGAAAGGCTAAGGATGTGCTAGTTGTCGAGCAGTCCGCAAGAACGGAGGCGGTTCCAGAAGGCCAAAGATGGTGACTCATGGTTGTGGTGGCCGACAAGCGTGATGGCTCCGCAAGCATCGCAAGATCCACCGCACCAAGGGCCACGACCTCCAAGCTTGCAAGAAGGTTGAGCAGATGGCGAGCTACGTAAAGCTGAATACGAAAGGCCGTGGACAAGGAGAAGGCCCAGAAGGTGGCGGAGGATCCGCAAGAAGCGCCCCGCCGGGAGGGCGCCATGCAAGGCCAAGCAGCGGCAAGGAGATAGGCCTCCCCGCGGCCGCGACAAGGACGAAGACGAAGACGAAGATGACGAGATGGAGGAAGATGAGACCGACGAGCAAGAGTTTCAGAACGCAACGGAGGTTTTGTGCGTCGACGGTGTTGCTTCTTCAGACACCTCGCACCGCCAGCTCAAACAAGGTGCGGAAGTGAACGCAGCAGAATCCGTTCGCTGAGTCGCAAACCTCTCGGTGGTCCAGCACGCCCATCATCTTCGACGCTCAGATCACCCCGATCTCATCATCATGGTCGGGTGCTTGCCGATGTTGGTTTCGCAACCATCCGCAACCTCAAGGTCACGAAGATGTTGGTTGATGGTGGGGCCGGCCTAAATCTGATCTCTTCCGCGGTGCTCAAGAAGCTCCAGATCCCCGACAACGAGCTCAAGAGACCGCACTTTTCAAGGAATCAACCCGGAAGGAGCAAGTCAAGGGGAAGATCACACCGCCAAGAACTTTTGGCAATGAGCTGAACTTCAGTGATGTAGAGAGTCACGCTTGACGTTGTTGATTTCCCATTGCCTTACAATGGGATACTCGGCCGCCCAGCGCTTGCCAAGTTCATGGCAGCCTCTCACTACGCCTATAATGTGCTCAAGATGCCTGGTCCGATAAGTGTTATTTCTGTCCATGGCGACAAGAAAGATGCACTTATCTGTACCGACAAGATCTACCGGGAAGCAGCAGCCGCAGCAGAATGCAAACCACTTGTCCGCCAAGCTCCCCGGGGAAGAAGAAGACCAAGTTTGGCAAGAGTAGCTCGATGCCCACTCCGGCAAGCGCACTCTTCG
Source organism: Aegilops speltoides (assembly GCA_021437245.1). NCBI lineage: Eukaryota > Viridiplantae > Streptophyta > Magnoliopsida > Poales > Poaceae > Aegilops > Aegilops speltoides. The sequence continues at coordinate 42,489 of JAHHZJ010000711.1, read as the reverse complement.
AGTGCTGCGCTACCGCCGAGGACGCACCATCGAGCTCCACCGCAAGTGCAAGAAGGCAAAGACAGCGACACCGAGACCAAGAAAGTGGCCGCCAAGGAGGACGGCACCGGTGGTACCTTCACCATCGCTACACGCTTGACCCTAAATAGGAAAGCCCATTGCTTTTTCTCGCGGCGAATGTCGATGTGTTTGCATGGCAACCATCCGACATCCCCGTGTTCCTGTGAAAGTAATTGAGCACCACCTTGCCGCCTGCCCTCACGCCGCCCGCCATGCGTAGAGTTAGGAAGCAAGCAGTGGAGCGCCAAGAGTTCATTGCAGAGAGATCAAGAAATTGGAAGCAGAGGCCTGGTCCGAGGAGTACTCCATCCAACGTGGTTAGCTAATCTCGTAGTCGCGGCGCAAAGCAAACGGGAAGTGGAGGCTTTGTATTGACTTTACCGATGTTAATAAAGCTTGTCCCAAGGATCCATTTCCTTGCCGCCGCATTGACTAGATTATCGACTCCACAGCAGATGTGATCCGCATTCATTCCTTGATGCATACTCAGATATCATCGATCTTCATGGCGTAAGAGGATGAAGAGAAACCGCATTCATTACTCCATGTGGCACGATCGCTTTGTAACGGATGCCTTTCGACTAAAGAATGTTGGTTCAACATTTGCAAGAGTAGTCACCATGCTTTTGAGCCACAGCTGCACGTAAATATAGAAGCTTACATGGATGACATAGTGGTCAAGAGCAAGGACAAAGAGACGCTGATCCGAGATTTGATGAGACTTTGCAAATCTGCGCAAGATCAATCTCAAGTTGAACTCGAGAAGTGCGTGTTCGGAGTTCCTTCCGCAAGCTTCTCGGATTCTTTGTGTCTCGAGGGGATTGAAGCCAATCCCGACAAGATCAAAGCCATTGAATGATCAAGCACCGGCCAAGGATGTGCGAAGACTTGCCGCTGTGTTGTCGCCTCAAGAGGTTCATCTCTAAGTTCTGCTGATGCCTACCGCCGCTTTTTCAAAATTTTGAAAAGGCAGGTCCAATGAAATGGACTCGAAGCGGAGGCTGCGCCAGCAGACTTGAAGAGATACCTATCCTCCACTCCAATACTTGTCGCACCTAAGCCACAAGAGAAGTTGCTTGCTATATCCGCGCGGCAACCAATCAAGTGGTTAGTGCTGCGTTAGTAGCGGAGAGGGAGGCGGATGATGAGCCAACATCATGCAAGCGAGTCCAGCGACAAGGTGGGGCTTCCCGACAAGTTCTCGTTCCGCAAGGATGGATCTCAAGGCCACAAGAAGAGAAACAAGAAGATGGTGCAGCGCCCGCTTTACTTTTGTCGGCCCCTTTGTAGGGGCTAGATCAAGGTACTCGTGTGCAGAAATTGCTTTTCGCCTTCTCATGGCCTCGAGGAAGCTGCGCCATTACTTTCAAGCGCATGAGATCACAGCTTGTCACCGCTTCGCTGAAGAGGATACTGCAGAATCCAGAGGCAACAGGCAGGATTGTCGAGTGGGCACTGGAGTTGTCAAGCTTTGGCCTCAAGTTTGAAAGTACTTCAACTATTCAGAGCCAAGCATTAGCAGAATTCATAGAAGAATGGACGCCAACGCCTGATGAAGAAACTCCGGAGAGAAGCATCCCCGTCAAGGAAGCAAGCAAAGAATGGATCATGTACTTTGATTGTGCCTTCTCGCTGCAAGGCGCCGGGGTGGGCGTTCTACTTGTCGCACCCACCGGAGAGCACCTCAAGTACGTGATCCAGATGCACTTTCCCAAGGATCAAGCAACAAACAATACTGCAGAGTATGAAGGCTTGCTTGCCGGACTCAGGATCGCGGCAGACCTTGGGATCAAGAAGCTTATTGTCAGGGGTGACTCATAGCTTGTCGCCGTCAAGTTAACAAAGATTATCAGAGTCCGTTGATGGAAGCATACATTGATGAAGTGAGGAAGCTAGAAGAACATTTTGACGGCCTACAGATGGAACATGTTCCAAGAGCTCAGAATGACATTGCAGATGGCCTGTCAAAGTGTGCCGCACTCAAGTTACCTGTGGAACCAGGAATTTTTGTGCTCAAGCTGACTCAACCATTTGTCACACCATCAACTGGACAGAGCAAGAAGAGGAAGTTAGTTACTGGCGACTACTTTCTGACAGAGCTTCCTGAAGCCGCCGTCAAGAAGGTCCCCAAGATCAACACAAAGAGCGCTGAGGGGCAGTCTGCTCCGACAAGCCCTAGGGTTTGTTTCGTTGAAGCAGACGCCCCGATAAGTCAGGTCACGACACGCTTGCTGTGGAGCATCATGCTCCGCTGAATCACGATTCTGCCGTGGAAGCAGATGTTCCCGCAGCAGCATTTGCGCCTTTAATCCTTGTCGTTGAGCCACAAGCTCCGCATGGGCACAAGCAGATCGTCCATTTCCTTCAAACAGAGAACTTCCCAAGAGCAAGAAGAAGCGGAGAGAGTAGCCCGGCAATCAAGTATGTACCAGTTTGTCGATGACATATCGTATGTAAAAAGATTCAACGGAGTGAAATTGAAGTGCATTTCCGGAAGATGGACAGAGCTGTGGCGTAGATACATGGAGGCATATGTGGTCACCACATTGGTGCAAGAGCACTTGCGCAAAGCCTTCCGCAAGGTTTCTTCCGCCGACAGCCCTCCAGATGCAACTCGCACAAGTAACCAAGTGTGAAGCGCAAGGCCCACTCCAAGCAGATACATCAACCAGCTCAAGCTCTCCAAACAATCCCTTTATCCTCGCCATTTTCGTCCGGGGCTCGACATCCTCGCCCCTTTCCCCGAAGTTGTCGGGGCTTTGAGTACTTGTACGCTGTAATCGACAAGTTCACAAAGTGGCCGGCGGAAGCAGTGAGGAAGGTGACAGACAACAGCAGCAAGTTCTTCAGTCAATTGTTTGCTGTTTCGAGTCCCTAACAGATTATCACCGACAATGGCACACAATTCACGAGCCGCACCTTCATCCAATACGCCCAAGATCTTGGCGCCAAGATCTCGCTTCGCTTCGCTGCTCACCCGAGAAGCAACGGTCAAGCGGAGATGGCAACGCTGGCGCTGCGCGGCTCAAGACCAGAACTTTCGACAGGCGCGGCAAGTGCGAAGAAATTGATCGAGGAGCTGCCGGTGGTTCTTGGTCGATTAGGACGACGCCAAATCGGGCCACCGCCGCACACCTTTTGCTCTTGTCTATGGAGCGTAGCGCTTCTCCCACGGAACTCAGATACGGATTGCCTCGAGTGCTCGCCACGATGAGCTTGAGCAAGAGCAGCTGCGGCAAGATGACGCTACGCTCCTCGAGGAAGATCGCCTTCAGTTGTCAGACGAGCTGCTCGCTACCAGCAAAGCTTTGCGCCGCTACCATAGCCGCAAAGTTAATGCCAGAAGCTTCGAGGAAGGCGACCTTGTTCTTCGGCCCGTTCAATCCGCCAAGAATTCCAACAAGTTGACACCGAAGTAGGAAGGCCCTTATCGGGTGAAACGAGTCTCTAGGCCCGGTGCTGTCCGCCTTGAGACCGAAGATGGCTTTTAGGTGAGCAATTCCTGGAACATAGAGCATCTTCGCAAGTTTTACCCATATATGCTGTTGCCGGAATCTGTTCCGGCAACCACCTTTTGTACAAGCCTTGCCGCTGTTGCATGTAACCCTTTGTACAAAGCCAGGCGCAGATCCCGTGCATAAATAAAGTTCATGTGCCTCGCACATCTTGTCAAATTTCATGCCTTTTTCTTTTTTGCATGTATATCCGACACTTTGTGCAAAGACTCGCCGGTATAAATAACGAGCCTTAAGGCTCCATATCTTTATTTTCTTCTTTCTTTTGTTCAAAAGAAGGTTCCTTCGCCCACAAGTTCACCGGGGAGGAGAGGATAAAAGTGTGGCCCAAAGGCCGCTCGTAAAATACAGCCTTGCCGGGTCGCAGATTTACGTAAAAGCTTGTTGCCAAAGTTTGAGCACAATCGCTTTTTGATTTTTAAGTTATATTCCTTGAACGATCGTGTTTTGTATGGAAAACTCCGTGCGCGGAGGAACCGCCCGTGGCTAAGTTGCGCTTTACTTTGTTTCGAGTCCGCTAACAATGAAAGTGTGTCATGACTAGTCCCGACAAGGTTTCTTGTCGGAGGCAACACCGCCAACAAAGGCTGCTGATGTTCAGACTCAGCGCTTATGGCAAGCGTGTTTATGCCGCAAGTTCCCTAAAAGTGTAGGGTAAAACATACAAGGGATGGAACCGAATAAAGGAAGTAACATAATGCATAAAGACTCGTAATAAAGTTATATTACAATAAATAACTTGCCGCGCCTAATAGATTGTTCCTATGACATATCTAGCAGCTGCAAGAAGAAGGAGGAGAAGAAGGGTGGCCTAATCCATGCGCCGTCCGTCAACCCTCCCGACCTCATTCACCTTGTCCACGATGGGTGCGATAATGGCTTTGAGCTCTTCGAGATCTGGCGCTCACCGCAGCTTCTTGAGGATGCGGTGAGGTCGAGGCCCGGATTATGGAAGAGTATCTTCACCAACACCTTCTCCAAGACATTGGCGCAGATTGCGATGACTCGTCCGGCCACTTCTTTGGGATCCTTTCCCGAGTTGCCGGAGGGCCGCCACCACGCCTTGAAGAAAAGAGTAAGCTTGGCGCTAGGCTGGAGGTTCTCGCTTGGCCGAGCACCAAGCCCGCCAAGTCCAGCTCCACCAACTCCTCGCCGATGGCTGCGTAATGTTGACGAGGCCCTCCGCCCGTAGCTCCACCGTGGCCTTGAAAGTGTTCTCAGTCTCGGCGCCCTCGCAGCCAGCTCCTCGCCGCTTCTTTGATCTCTTTCTTCAAGTCATCCTCTCGCCAATTGGCGGCGCCCGCGCCTCCGCCAAGGTGGCTAGCTTCAGCTCAGATCAGCGCCGAGTCCTTGGCGGCATTCAGTTCCTTGATCTTGTCGGCAAGTCGAACTTGCAGATCGCCATGGGCAAGAGCATCCTTCTCGCGTCATACTGGAGTGCGGCAAGCTCTTCATTCTTTCCTTTCATGTCCGCCTCCACCAAGGCCACCTTCACCTCTAACTCCTTCTTGGCGGCTCAAGAGCTGCAAGCGGCATCCTTCGCCTCCTTGAGTGCCCCGCCAAGTGATTGCTCCCGGCCTCGAGCTCCTCCTCGTGGCTGTCCAGATTGACCTTCTTCGTCGTCAGCCACCTTCTCGCTCGATAGCCTCGGCGGCGAAGCCTCATCGCTTCTTCGCTTCAGCCTTCTCCAGATGAACGCCTTCTTCGCTTCGTCAAGTCGCGGCCTTCCTCCGCAATGGATCGGAGGGCCTCTGTTGCGACTCTTGAGCTCCTCTCAAGATGCTTTCTATGTCAACTCCCGCCACATGACAAGCGCTTCCTGGACTCAAGCTTCGCTTGCAGCGCGTAGAGTGACACCAACTTTCGAGCAACTTCTCGACCTCGGACTGCCATTGCGCGTTTGGCGCCACAACCACCGCCAACCCAACAGAGGCGAGTACTTCCTCACAAACTCCTCTCCTTCAACCGGCGCCTCGAGCTCAACGCCAGTGGAAGCTTGATGTATACGCCGCCGCCTTCAAGTATGCGCTGGTCGGGCTCCTCGAGCCCCAAGATCGCCGGCCGGGCGGAGGGGTCGGCGGACGGTGTAGCGCCTTGCGCCCTGCATCCTCCGGGTCGCCAAGACGATCACTGACCCCTCGCTGCTCCTGCGCCAGCCTTGGCGGCTTCCTCGCCGGCAAGTTCATCACTGCCTCTTCCTCGCCCGGCGCGGCATCTTCAAGATTGTCACAGGCGCCTTCCTCGCCGGTGGCCTCGGCTCCATCGAGTCTCAAGCTAGAGGGGATCCGAGGATAGGAAGAGGAAGGAAAAGTCAAGCAAAGATCCAAGAAAGAAGATCAAGAAGAACTCAAGGGAAGATTTCGACAAGGTAGATTACCCGTGGCCGGGCTCAGGACTATGGGCCTCCACCAAGGGCTCACTGGTTCCGCCTCTGCCGGGACCTCTCCTTTGTCGGGGAGCGCCCTTGTCGGGAATCGCCTTGGCGGCGTGGTCGGCAGCACAAAGACCTCCGGGCGGTTTCGATTGCTCCCGATGGGCCCGCCTCGCCCTCCTACGAATGAATCAGCAATCAAGATGTCAAGAAAAGAAGAAGACCCATGCGCCGCCCCACAACAGAAGTGAACCAAACACTTACGCCTGGGGGCAGCTGGGGCTGCATGAGGAGAAGGAACCGGTCCATCAAAGTAGTCTCTGACGTGTCCTCCGCCATCCCCGCAGATCGCCCTCGATGATAACCACGGGACCTTGGCCTCTTCGCCGCTTCTCGGCCAGAGTCCCGAAATAGAACAGGGATTCAGAGAGAAGCAAATCAGATACAAGACAAGCAACAACAAAGATCAAAGAAAGACAAGTACAGTAAGAAGAAAGCCTTACTCCTCCTCCTCTTCTTCCTCCTCGTTGGAGCTCAGCGCAGAGGTCAAGTCTGTACCCTTTCAGGCTGGGCGAGGCGGAGGAGTAGGCTCCTTGGACGTTTGCCGGGAGCTGCGGCAGATCGGGCGTGGCAGCCCGGGAAGACCCCGCCTCAGTTGCCGGCGCGGCCTGAGATGCTCCCGCGGCAACGGTACTTGCCGCGGTGGAGCGTGTCCCACGGCGCTATGGGCTGTTGGCCTGCTTGCCGCCTCAACAGATCTCCAACTCGACGGAGGCGCCTTCTTGGTTGGAATTGGGCTGCGCTGGGGCTCCGCCGCGTAAGTTGCTCGAAGACGGCTGGCCGCCGCGCTCGGCTGGCTCGCCGCTCGCCTTGGGCTTCTCGCCAACGACCTCTCCGCAAGGTCTTCCCGGTCGGCAAGGCTTGCCGCCGGCCGCCTCGCCTCCAACATGAAGCCAACCGTCATCGCGGCGGCCGCCGCCGCTTCTTCGCCCCGTGGCGGCGTACCGCATCTCGCCGCCGGTGGTGTCGCAGTGAGGAGCTCGCCGCCGGCATTGATCGCTATCTCCGCTGCCATCAAGAATTGCCGCACAACGCCGGGCGTGGGCTCCATCCAAGTTGCGCTTATCCCGCGCGAAGTCGCACTCTGGCATCATTATACCGCGATCGCTACCGGAGTTGTTGCACAAAGGGATGACGCTCGCGGCAACCTCGAACCACTCGATGGTTGGCGCTATGCTTGAACAGCTCCTCAAAGATCCCGCCAAGCTCCGTAATCTGTGAAGTTGAAGGAGGCCTGGACGCAGCCTCATGATATCCGCTGGCCGCCAAACAACCAGCGGGCCTCCCTCTTCGCAGAGGGGCGGCGACGGCGGCGAAATCCGCGCCAACCGCCTCGCTGTGGAGCTCCGCAAGCTCGAGCCGGAGGATTCGGTGGTGGCAATCTTCACTTGGCGCCGTCCGCGACAGAGCGCCCGCCGCCGCCACACCACCCGGTCCGGCGCAGGTTGGTGAATGGCTGCGGGTTGGCGTCGACGATCCAGCACCACTCCGCCCTCCACTCATCCCACTTGCTGCGGAGCTCGCCCGTCAGACACACCTCCTTCATGCCAATGCGTGAGGTCCACGCAACTCCGCCAGCCAGTGGCTCCCCTTTCTCAGCCCGGGGGGTGAAATAATGACGAAAAAGAGCGACATTCGGGAGGATGCCAACGAAGTTCTCGCAAAGGTGTGCGAAAACCGCCATTGTCAGAACGGCATTGGGGGTGAAATCAAGAAGATGAAACCCATAGGTATTCATGATGTCGCAAAGGAAATCAGAAAAAGGTGGGTAGAGCCCGCAATAGAAGAACACAGGAAAGAAATGGTACCTTTGGGCACCGCTCGATTTGAAGCCTCGGCGAGAGCACCGGCGGCGCTGGATGTGCCCGCCTCCGCCGACCGTAAAGGTAAAATTCTCCCGCAGCGCCTTCGGGTGAGCTTGGGAGGAAAAGCACTCGCTCTTGCGCAGCGCCTGCCGCAGTGCCTCGGCCGACTTGGTGCTCGACTGCGCCTTGCTTGGCCTTCGAGCCATGGCGGAAGTGGCGGGGAGCGCTGGAGGTGTTGAGGGCGACGGCAGCGATCGGCGGCGAACGCTGCTCTCTTCGCTTGGGAAGCGGAGGGAGCGCGAGCTTTGGAGGAAGGAACTGCAAGTGGCGAAGGTGGGGAACGGCCCTGCTTCTCTCGCTTATAAACAGGGAAGGCGAACGCTACGCATTTCCTGAATTAAGAATTGCCCACGATCTCTCCCACGACGCCGCGATTGACGCGGCTGCTACGGGGAGCGCGTGGATACGGAGTCGATTTAGTGTGGACCCAGTGCCGGTGCCCGTTCCCTGTTTTGGGCCTCGCCCAACAGCGCTGGCCCTGTGTGGCCCAGCCCGGGGCTCCTGCCGGTGTACTAAAGTAGGGGTACCTTAGTATCCCGAACTTGTGCACGGGCAACAGAAGATTCGCGCGGGGCTTGCCAAGGCCCGCCAAGACCCTTCGTTATTCCTATTACGCCATTCAAGAACAAAGTGTTAATCGAGAAGACAGAGTCCCGCAAGAGAAGCTTGCCAGGAAGGACAATACCCCGGCAAGAGGAGCTTGCCGGGAGGGCCAACCAAGACCCAGCGAGCAGCTTGCGGGTGCGACAAGACAGCGATCATGACAAGGCGCTTGCGCAGGCGGCCACCACTCTACCACGCCCAACAAGATCCGACGACGTGTCGCCGCAGGATCGCCCCGATGCACGTGGCGGGTAGTCAGGCAGCCAAGCGGTGCGAGGTGGCAAGTGAAGATGACAAGGAGGCCATCGTGGTGATCGGTGGCGCCTCTAACGGTCGCTTCCTACACTGCTTGAGCGACCGGACGGGCATTAAATGCCCTTGTCCCCGCCGCCGAGTTAGGTAGGGGGCATCGCTGATAGCGGTTGTACCAACCCCGCTTTTACTTTTTACCCTCTTTCACGATGCCACCCGTCGGTGACCCTTTAGACTATAAAAGGAGGCCAATGCGCACGAGAAGGGGTTCACTCATTCGACACTACAACTCACCTCGCTCTTGAGCAAGAACAGAATAGAAACACAAAGCAGCAAGAGGGAGTTTTATCTCTCCGAGAGCTCCGAAGCTGGGTAAAATCCTCGCGTGCTTTCGCCGATCCGCTCTTCGTCGCCTCCGCTCCCTTGCCGGACCGAAAAGGGGCCCTGCCCCATAGGTGTTCGTTTCCCACGACACCGCTGCATATACTCTTGTCATGCTTGCTTGAAATGTATTGTGAATGCTTAAACTTGTGCTAAAACTCCACCTTAACTTGGAAAAATTAAAAACTTCTACTTCTGCTTGTTAAGGGTCTAATCACCCCCTCTAGACCCCTCTTCTTGATCCTTTCAATTGGTATCAGAGCATTGTTCTCCATTGCTTTGGTTTAATCACCATTGGAGGAAGATGGATGAGTCTATGATTGGGAGTATTAGACGTAGAGTGCCTATCCTTGACAGAGAGTTCTATAATTCTTGGAAGAATGAGATGCTTGAGATTTTCAATGAATATGATTTGAACAAGTATATTACTAGCCCTTGTGCGCCCCCTATTGACCCTTTGCATCCTACCCCCGATGAGTATCTTAACATGATCCGCAATCTTAGAACTATTGATCTTATCATTAGAAGATTGCCTAGAAATTTGCTTGTATGCTTGCCTAGATTTGAATGTGCTTATTCCATATGTAAATATCTTGAGGAGCGCTTTCCAAACTATTCCTTGAAAAATCTAGATGAGATTCTTCAAAAGTCCATTGCTTTTCAAAATATGGATCCTAGTAATCCTAAATTTGATGATTGTCTATTTAAGCTTCATGACCTTACGCGTGCCAAAGGAATGTTGGAGTCATTAGTAGCATCATTTTGCAAACTATTAGAATTCATGAACATGCACAGTGTCATGGTCATAAATCTAATGAATCACTCTCTCTAGGTGATGATCATCCACATGATGATGCTGAGCATGGATATTATGATGAGGATGATGACAGTGACTTTGACCTTGATGAGTCGATGAGACACTTTGGTCTTATGGCTAACCTTTGCAACTACATGGCCGGGGGAAAGGAGTGGATTCTCGATAGTGGATGTACTGATCATATGACCAGAGACAAGGACATGTTCTGTGAGCTTGCAAAGAACAACAGTCCTCGCAAGTATGTCACTTTTGGAGATAACTCCAAGGGTAAGGTACTTGGCCTTGGTAAGGTGTTCATTTCCAATGATAGCTCTATCCAAAACATCATGCTCGTTGAATCCCTTGGTTACAATCTAATTTCCGTATCTAGACTAGCTGACTTCGGTTTCAATGTCTTATTTACTAAAGTAGATTGTCAAGTGTTTCAAAGAGATAATCATAATATGGTCTTTACCTGCATTCGTAGAGGTGACCTATACATTGTTGATTTCACTAAGAAAGCTCAACCTCATACTTGCTTAATTGCTAAATCTTCTAAAGGTTGGTTATGGCATAGAAGGTTAGGTCACGTGGGCATGTGATATGTCTCCAACGTATCTATAATTTATGAAGCATTCATGCTATTTTGTTATCTGTTTTGAATGATTACGGGCTTTATTATACACTTTTATATTACTTTTGGGACTAAGCTATTAACCGGAGGCCCATCCCATATTGTTGTTTTATTGTCTGTTTCAGTATTTCGAAGAAAAGGAATATCAAACGGAGTCAAACGGAATGAAACCTTCGCAGCGTGATTTTTGGAAGAATATGATCCCGAGACTTGGAGTTCACTTCAAGATCCTCGAGGAGGCCAGAGATAGGGGCGCCTCATCAAGGCACGCCCCTGTCTCGTGGGCCCCTCGAGCACCCCTCGACCAACTTCTTTCACCTATATAAGCCTACGTACCCTAAAAACATCAATAACGAAGATATATCGGGAGTTCCGCCGCCGCAAGCCTTTGTAGCCACCAAAAACATCTCGGGAGCCCGTTCCGGCACCCTACCGGAGGGGGAATCCATCACCGGTGGCCATCTTCATCATCCCAGTGCTCTCCATGACGAGGAGGGTGTCGGTGTCAAAACCGGCGGATCTCGGGTAGGGGGTCCCGAACTGTGCGTCTAGGCGGATGGTAACAGGAGACAAGGACACGATGTTTTACCTGTGTTCGCCCTCTCGGTGGAGGTAAAACCCTACTCCCGCTTGATTAATATTGATGATATGGGTAGTACAAGAGTAGATCTACCACGAGATCAAGGAGGCTAAACCCTAGAAGCTAGCCTATGGTATGATTGTTGTTCGTCCCTACTTAACTAAAACCCTCCTATTTATATAGACACCGGAGAGGGCTAGGGTTACACGAGTTGGTTACAATGGTAGGAGATCTACATATCCAGATTCCAAGCTTGCCTTCCACGCCAAGGAAAGTCCCATCCGGACACGGGCTAAGTCTTCAATCTTCTATCTTCATAGTCTTGGAGTCCGCCGACGGTGATAGTTTGGCTATCCGGACACCCCTAGTCCAGACTCCTCAAGAGTCTCCCCGAACCAGGCTTCAATGACGATGAGTCCGCGCGATATTGTCGTCGGCATTGCAAGGCGGGTTCTTCTCCAAATTCCATGTACTCGTCGAATGGTGTCCGGCTTCTTATAAATGTTGTGCTCCATGGCTTCCACGTCCAATAATGGCCATCTTCCACGTGTCGTACGAATGCGAAAAGCCAGGGCATTTTTACATTCCACCCCCTAACTGCACGAATGAGCTGCCTATAAAGAGAGGCGAGGATCCAGATCTGAATCACACCATCCTCCTCCCGCAAGTATTCATCGGAGCGCCTCTGACCGAAAATCCATTCCATCATGGACAGTCGACGCGGCTCCTCCTCTCGCGCTCCCAGCCCTCCGCCAGGAGATTGGGGAAGATGCTCGGTCCTGCATAGTGAGCTAGTGACGCCCAAGTCGAGGGATTTCTTCCCCGCCTTTATGGTTCCGGCTCGAGCGACTTGCCACCTACAAGGGCGGAAAGCAAAGGAGAGCGCCCCAAATCCTCCAAAGGAGAGCGGTATGCTTCGCCTCTTATCTAATAAGAGGACTCGGATTTCCCATACATTCGCTTTCTCCGGGGCTCTCGAGTTCTATGGGCTCCAGCTTCACCACCTTACACCTGCCTCCATCTCGCACATCGCGGGCTTCGTGGCCCTTTATGCGAGCTGTTCTGGGTGTCGAGGCCCATTTTGCGCTGTGGAAGAGATTATTCGCCTCGCACTTCGCTCTCATGAGGGGTCGATATATCAAGTGGGCGGAGCCAAATATGGCGATCGCCGGACCGAATATCTATCCGTAACCCAAGAAGGCGTCCAAGACCGGCGTCGGAATGGTTTTATATGGAAGACGCCCCGCTACCGGACCCATTTCGGATCGACCTCCCGGAGTTCAGCAACGCTCCTCTGAAGAAATGCCTGAGTTGGCGCCCATGGAGCCCTCAACGGGAGAATGATAGGGACGTCCAATATCTGATGGGCCGAATAAGGTATTGGCTCATTCCGGATTGACCATGATTGGGGTCATGGCCACATACATTATGCGAGGGGTGCAGCCGCTCCAGTATAGGGGCCACCCCATGTGGGATTTCAACGGGAAGGATGATGCCACCCGTCATGGCCGCAAGGGGCCGGGATCAGTTGCCGATCTGGTGAATATCCTGTCCGGCTTGTACAAAGGGGAGAAGGAGGACTTCCTCCGTGCTAGTCCATTGAACGGATTTTCCATGAACAACCCTCGGAGCTGGGTAAGCGGACGTTTGTCTAGCCGATCCATATTCCTAAAGTTAAGTGTCTCACTTTGTGATTTTGACGCAGAACCGCGCCGTCAGAGGATATACACAACTGCTCCACAACCCGAGGATCCGGAACGATCCCTCGATCCGGCCTCCGAAGAGGATCTGGACATAAAGGTGGAGCTGATCGATGGGGTTTTCCACCAACTTGGCATCGACAATGCACTGGTCGCCATTACGGCCGACTACCCCGGAATATCTCCAGTTTCCCAGGTAACTGTGACCAGAGCCCTGATAGCATTACTCATCCATGCTTATCCCTGACCACCGTATACCAATGGTGTTCCGCAGGAGGTGTCTTCGAGGCGGGAAGCCGAACCCGCGGCGGCTGGCCAACAAGGGGCAGCTCGGCCCAGCAGGCGGAAAAGAAGTGTGGCGCGGATCGAGCCGTCGCCGCAACGGTATGGCATGCCACCACGTTTCCAGGAAAGATTACTGGAAGGCATATTAACGCTCGTGGTTTTTTCAGGAGAAAGAGCGCTCGTCGGACTGTGTCGAGAGAGATTGCCAATCAAGCCTCCGCCAGCCAGGCTCCAACGCCAGGTCCGGAGGGGGAGGCGAACGCAAGGCGCGCATCGGGTGCTCCTCCAACGGAGGACGCCGACCGGTTGTCCGCCACCAGATCTGAGGTGGAGAGCGCCATGAATCATAGGCGTCGCCGGACAGTTCTTCGTGACGCATGCTTCTCCCCGGAGGCATTAAATGCCTTTAATTCGGGAGATGCGCACCTCCGTGCCGCTCAAGATGGTCTAGCCAGAGCCACGGAGCAGTATGTGAAAGACATACGGGTGAGGAATTTTGACAGTTATATATGCCAGTAGCCCCCAAGACTTAAAATAGTTAGAATAACTGATTTAAGGATCATTTGTTATGCAGGATCTTACGGAGAGGAAAACCCACCTGTCCTAGGAGCTTCAAGAGTGCAAGGCCCAACTTGAGGCCGCACTAGCCGCTACAGGAGGAGCCACAAAGACCCCCTCCGGTAATATATACTTCCGAAAGATAAGTAATTTGTGAAATGCGGCGTGTGCATGGGTCTGACAATAATATTGCAGATGGTGCCGGACTAGATCCGGACAGGCAGCAGCTACTACGCCAGCTAAAGGCCGGCGAGAAGGTGCTTACAAGGGTGCGTCAGGAGAAAAATAACCTCCAAGATGCTAACACTCAGCTGGGCGAGGAACTAAAAGATGTTCGGGCCCAGCTGTTTGACTCCGTGAAGGAGAATCGGCGGCTTCGTCGCGGCATTTATAGTAAGTACTTGAACAAACTTTTTGAAAAGAAGAGTTCGGCGAGGAAGTCGATTAACAGGAATATGTCTGTAGGTGTGCTCACAGGCCGTCCTGCAGAGGAAATGCCCGGTTCAACGGGTGACCTACTTCCCGAAGTTGTTGAATCGCACGAACGAAGTTCGGCAGTGATGAGTGGCGTGGCCTGTGCCTTGTGGCCGTCCGTCCTCGCTACCCGAGGGTCTTGGAGGGCTTATGGAGAAGCTTGAGGAGCACGGCGGCGCTTCCGTACGTGGAAGATATCGGCCTGCCGTCAAGGTGCCAGGGAGGCCTGGGCCATGGTGAAGACGCGGTACACGAAGGCTGACCCAAACCACATGGCCGAGGTCGGACCTGTGGGGCCCGATGGGTAGGAGATCCCTGTGAGCTTAATGTACGGCCAAGTAGAGTTGGCCGCAAAGTATTCCCAGCGGGACTATAAACTAGACAGCCTATTAGATGGTATTGAAGAGCAATACGATCAGTCAATTTGACTATGTAATTTAAAATGACATGTAAAATGCCTTCTAGCCGGATTGTAGATCGTTTGTCATTGGGGACCTTTTCGCTTCAACCTCGGGACCCGACAGTCCAGAGTGTGTCTGAATACCTCGCGGTTAAAAACCGGGCATGCGTGGGGACCAAAGCGAGGGGTCATTGGTGCTTTATCGCACAAGTGCCCAACTAGTTATGTTATATTACATGGTTAGTAAGAAACATCTTCCAGGAGAATAGTTCCGTTAGGGGTTCCTTTCTCGGAGGCATGCCCTAAAGTGCATGTCCGGACCAAAAAAGCAGGAAAGCATCCGGGGCAGATAAATAAATGGGTAAGAAATCATCTTTTAGTTCACCGATCGAATATTCCCTTAAGAATGCTAGCTTTCGCTTCACCTACCGAGGTACACATCCGCCGACCCGGCAAGAATAATCGCAGAGGTGCTCCCTTTACGCCCTAGCCGAACAATCGGGAACGAGGGGTAAGCACAGAGCCAGCAACCCAGCTTGGCCAAAACTTAAGTCATATCGATGCATATAATGGTGAATAAAAGGTACATGCGGAAGTGTGACACATGTGTTGGGCATAAAGCCCGTATAAATAAGCTTCTATTAAAGAAGCCCCCAGGTATAATGATGTGAGTAGCACGTCAAGTGTGTGCGAACAATGCACAGACGAGCCTCCAAAGGCTTTAAGAAAAAAGGAGGGAGAAAGAGAGAAATAAAAGACAGCTAAAGTATAAAATGTAGACGGAGGAAGGAGACAAACTCAGAGTCCGGCGCTAGGCGTAGAATCTTCGGAGACGGGCTGCGTTCCATGGGTTCGGCTCGAGTCGGTTATCCGATGCGTTTTGCAGACGGTATGCTCCGCCGGTCAGGACTTGGTCGATGATGAAGGGACCTTCCCATTTGGGCTTGAGTTTGTCCTTTTTCTTGTTCGACAGGCGTAGAACTAGTTCGCCAACATTGTAAGTTTTGGCTCGTACTTCTCTGCTTTGATATCTTCGAGCCTGCTGTTATAGAATGCGGAACGAGCTTTTGCCACGTCGCGCTCCTCCTCTGAGGCATCCAAACTGTCCTGCCGATCCAGCTCGGCTTCTCTTTCTTCGTACATGCGCACGCGAGGTGAGTCATGAATTATGTCGCAGGGCAAAACTGCCTCTGCGCCGTACACCATAAAAAATGGTGTGAATCTGGTAGTGCGATTTGGCGTGGTCCGCAGCCCCCAGAGTACGGAGTCAAGCTCCTCTACCCAGTGCGTGTTAGATTCCTTGAGGGACCGCACTAGTCTGGGTTTAATGCTGCTCATGATTAGACCATTTGCTCGCTCGACTTGACCGTTAGTTGGAGGGTGATAGACTGAAGCGTAGTCGAGCTTGATGCCCATGTTTTTGCACCAGAGTTTAAGCTCGTCGGTCGTGAAGTTTGTGCCATTATCAGCGATGATGCTATGGGGGACACCGTAATGATGTACTACCCCTGATATGAAGTCTATTACGGGTCCGGATTCGGCCGTCTTAACGGGCTTGGCCTCTATCCATTTGGTGAATTTATCCACCATGACCAATAGGTATTTTTGCTTGTGGGTTCCTCCTTTAAGGGGTCCAACCATGTCAAGCCCCTGCACCGCGAACGCCGGTGATGGGTATAGTTTTCGTATGTGGGTGGCATGTGGCTTTGATTAGCAAAGAGCTGGCAATCGACGATCGTTGGACTAAATCGAGCGTCTCGTCCGGCCGTTGGCCAATAAAATCCTGTCGGAAGGCCTTGCTTACAAGGGCCCGGGCTGCAGCGTGGTGCCCACCGAGTCCGGCATGAATTTCAGCCGAAGATTTCGCCTTCCTCTTCGGAGATACACCTTTGAAGGACTCGGCTGTGCTTTTCTTATAGAGCTCTCCTCATGGACCTTATAGGCTTTAGATCGCCAGACTATGTAGCGGGCCTCGCTTTGGTCCTCGGGAGTTCCTGCCTAGTTAAGTAAGCTAGAATGGCTCGGTCCACGGGCAATGACTACCATTATTTCGTGGGATGAAGGTGTTGTTTCATTGGCGTAACCGCCGATTATGTCGTAATGTGCGGTGTCGGGCGGGCGGTTGGGTCCGGATTGTTGTTTTCGACTCCTTCTTATAGTACGGATGGCTTGAAAAGCCGCTCCAGGAAGATGTTGGGAGGGACGGCATCGCGCTTTGCGCCGATGCGTGCCAATACGTCCGTCGCTTGATTATTATCCCGGGCTATATGGTGAAATTCGAGCCCTTCAAACCGAGCTGACATTTTCAGAACGGCGTTACGGTAAGCTGCCATTTTCGGATCCTTAGCGTCGAAGTCTCCATTTATTTGGGATATCGCGAGGTTCGAATCCCCTCGCACCTCTAGGCGTTTAATGCCCATGGAGACCGCCATCCGGAGGCCATGTAGAAGGGCCTTGTATTCGGCTGTGTTGTTGGAGTCCGTGTACATTATCTGAAGTACGTATTGGACTGTGTCTCCGGTTGGGGACGTCTGGACGACGCCAGCCCCCAGGCCGGCCAACATTTTGGAGTCGTCGAAGTGCATGATCCAATTAGAATATGCGTCATACTCTTTAGGGAGTTCGGCTTCAGTCCATTCGGCGATGAAGTCGGCCAAAACTTGTGACTTGATAGCTCGTCATGGTTTATAGGTTATGTCGAATGGTAGGAGCTCAATGGCCCATTTTGCAATCCTGCCGGTCGCGTCGCGGTTGTTTATAATGGTAGGAGCTCGATGTCCCGTAGAGTAGCCTTGTTAAGGTCCTTGAAATTGACACACAGGCGCCAGGATTTGTCCTTCTTTGGTACCATTACCAGGTTTGCTAGCCAGTCCGGATGTTTTATATCTCTGATGAATCCGGCTTCTAATAGTTTGGCTAGCTCCTCTCCCATTGCCTGTCTTTTGGGTTCGGAAAATCGCCGAAGAGCCTGTTTGACTGGCTTGAATCCTTTTAGGATATTTAGGCTGTGCTCTGCCAGCCGGCGTGGGATTCCTGGCATGTCTGAAGGGTGCCATGCAAAAATATCCCAATTTTCCGTAGGAATTCGTCAGAGTGCGCGCTCTACATCGTGGTTTAATTGTGCCCCAATGGAGGCCGTCTTTGTAGGGTCCGTTGGATGGACTTGGAATTTGACTATTTCGTCCACTGGCTTAAAAGAGGTGGACTTGGATCTTTTGTCAAGTATGACGTCATCCCTGTTCACCGTGGAGCGCAGCGCTGTGAGTTCCTCGGCCGCTAGGGCTTCAGATAGTGCCTCTAGGGCTAGTGCGGCTGTCTTATTTTCGGCGTGGAGCGCTATGTCCGAATCACTGGCGAGGGTGATGATTCCGTTGGGCCCGGGCATTTTGAGCTTCATGTACCCGTAATGGGGTATAGCTTGAAAAATTGTGAATGCCTCTCATCCTAATAAAGCATGGTATCCGCTGCTGAACGGGGCCACATGGAATGTGATCTCCTCGGACCAGTAGTTGTCCATGAGCGAATACCACATCTAGTGTGATTTTTCCCTGTAGCAAGCTTCCGACTAGGGATTATTCCTCTGAAGGTTGTGTTGCTTCGCTCAATGCGGCTCCAGCCTACTTCCATTTTTCAAGGGTTTCCTCGTAGATGAGGTTTAACTCACGCCGCCATCCATGAGTACCTTAGTAGGCGAAAGCCATCCACTATTGGACCGAGGACCAATGCGGCCGGTGCTCGGGCTGTTTGAATTTAGGTTCGCCACGGCATTAAAGGTAATAGCCGTGTCACCCATGGATTTATTGTTGCTACTTGTTAGACTTCGGCAAGGTTGCGGAGTGTTCGTTTCCGCATATTATTTGATGCGAAAGTCTCGAAGACTTTTAATACCGTACTGGTACTACTGGGCTGGTTTTCTGGGGCTAGAAGCTCTTCGCCACTTTTGGCCACCTGCCGTAGTATCCAACATGCTCGAAGGCTATGCGTTGGAGTGGTGCCCTCTGTAATATGGATTTTGCAAGGTCCGCTGAGCCATCCCTCAAGTACGGTTCCGTGCCCTTTAGGGGGTTTTTTTTTGGTTTCTAACCAAGGTGCCTGAATATGATGCACCCTTTTATTTCGGACTAGAGTTGTGTTCGGAGCCGGATTATCCCAAAATTTGGTTTCGGTTTTCCAGGCGCTCTCCATCGCACAGTACATCCGTACTATGGACGCCAAGTCGGCGAAGCGTGTAATTTCGCTACGACTTATGGCGTTCATGATTCCCTTGTCCGTGCAATTATTGCAGAAAATTGAGATTGCGCTTTCCTCATGGCAGTCCTTTATCCTATCCATAACCAGGAGGAATCTGGCCCATTAATGGTGTACTGTTTCAGCGGGCTCTTGCCGGATTCGGGATAGATCGCTTGTGTTTGGGTGGGCGGGTGGAATTAAATTCGGAACCCCGTCCAATCTAAGACTCAAGGGCCGGAAAGTTTCCGAACTTGGAAGCTTGGTTTGTTTGATGTTGTCCAATGAATCCAGACCGCTACCTGACTTTAGGTTCAGGGCCTGATCGATGTCCGTCCCTCCGCGGGAATCCGGCATGGAGGGGTCGGGAATTTGGACATAGCTTGTCCTTAATGTAGAAGAAGAGTCGCCGTGCTGTTCCTCCACCATAGCAACGTGGTGGGTAGCCTGGGGAGAGTTGATCTCTCTCAGATCGGTTTTAGGCCCAATCTGATCATAGTCTGCAGCGACTCCCAGGGCGGCGACACGATCCAGGAGCTCATTTAAGGAGGAGAGCTCCATCGGTTCTAGCTGCTCGGCGAATTCCGAGTTGATGTGGAGATCGCTTTTGATGACCCGAGAGGTCATCGTCGGCGTGGCGGCCGAACGGGTGGTCATAAGAAAACCACCTAGCCAGATAGTTTGGCCGATGGCCAAAGCTCCTTTGGCAACGGTGCCGTCTTTAAAGACGGGACGAGGCATCCTTCCTGATTGCGGCGACGCACGAGGAACTCTCAATGAAAGCACCAATGTCGGTGTCAAAACCGGCGGATCTCGGGTAGGGGGTCCCGAACTGTGCATCTAGGCGGATGGTAACAGGAGACAAGGGACATGATGTTTTTACCAGGTTCGGGCCCTATCGGTGGAGGTAAAACCCTACTCCTGCTTGATTAATATTGATGATATGGGTAGTACAAGAGTAGATCTACCACGAGATCAAGGAGGCTAAACCCTAGAAGCTAGCCTATGGTATGATTGTTGTTCGTCCTACGGACTAAAACCCTCCGGTTCATATAGACACCGGAGAGGGCTAGGGTTACACAGAGTCGGTTACAATGGTAGGAGATCTACATATCCGTATCGCCAAGCTTGCCTTCCATGCCAAGGAAAGTCCCATCCGGACACAGGGCGAAGTCTTCAATCTTGTATCTTCATAGTCTTGGAGTCCGGCCGGCGGTGATAGTTCGGCTATCCGGACACCCCTAGTCCAGACTCCCTCAGAGGCGAGTTCACCCTTGGGGCTGAGGGTATGTACCAAGAGCTATGTGTTTGATCTCTCTCTCTCGTGTTCTCTCTATGGCACGATCTTGATGTATCGCGAGCTTTGCTATTATAGTTGGATATTATGATGTTTCTCCCCTCTACTCTCTTGTGATGAATTGAGTTTCCTCTTGAAGTTATCTTATCGGATTGAGTCTTTACTTTGAGAACACTTGATGTATGTCTTGCCGTGTTTATCTGTGGTGACAATGGGATATCACGTGCCACTTGATGTATGTTTTGGTGACCAACTTGCGGTTCTGCCCATGAACCTATGCATAGGGGTTGGCACACGCTTTCTTGACTCTCCGTAGAAACTTTGGGGCACTCTTTGAAGTACTTTTGTGTTGGTTGGATGAATCTGAGATTGTGTGATGCATATCGTATAATCATGCCCACGGATACTTGAGGTGACAATGGAGTATCTAGGTGACATTAGGGTTTTGGTTGATTTGTGTCTTAAGGTGTTATTCTAGTACGAACTCTTGAATAGATTGATCCGAAAGAATAACTTTGAGGTGGTTTTGTACCCTACCATAATCTCTTCTTTTGTTCTCCGTATTAGTGGATTTGGAGTGACTCTTTGTTGCATGTCGAGGGATTGTTATATGATATATCTATGTTATTATTGTTGAGAGAACTTGCACTAGTGAAAGTATGAACCCTATGCCTTGTTTCCTACCATTGCAATACCGTTTACGCTCATTTTTATCATTAGTTACCTTGCTGTTTTTATATTTTCAGATTACAAAAACCTATATCTACCATCCATATTGCACTTGTATCACCATCTCTTCACCGAACTAGTGCACCTATACAATTTACCATTGTATTGGGTGTGTTGGGGACACAAGAGACTCTTTGTTATTTGGTTGCAGGGTTGTTTGAGAGAGACCATCTTCATCCTACGCCTCCCACGGATTGATAAACCTTAGGTCATCCACTTGAGGGAAATTTTCATCGTCCTACAAACCTGTGCACTTGCAGTGCCCAACAACGCCTACAAGAAGAAGGTTGTGTAGTAGACGCCAAGCTCTTTTTCTCAAGGCCGTTGCCGGGAGGTGAGTGCTTGAAGGTATATCTTTAGATCTTGCAATCGAATCTTTTTGTTTCTTGTTTTATCACTAGTTTAGGTTATAAAAGAAAACTACCAAAAAATGGATTTGAGTTTGTCTCATACTCTTCATCTTTTTAATATCTTTCGTGAGTATGATGGGAAGGAAAATTGTGCTCAAGTGCTAGAAGAAGAATGCATTAAAATGCTTGCTACTGAATCTTTGAATGATGAGCATGATTGCAATGTTGTTAGTATAAACTCCTTGAATATCCATAGTATTAATGATGATTGCTCTAGTCATTATGAAAATATCTCTTATGAGCATGTCAACTTTTGTGGAGTGCATGTTTGCATGAACACACCAAATAGAGAAGATATATATTGCAAGAGGCATAAGCATTTAGAAACTAAATGGTTGCAAGAAAGGCTAGATGTGAGTGCTGAAAATTTAAAATTCCTTTGTCGTACTTGTGAACTTTGCACTGAACGTGGTCATTTACATCTCCAATGCAAGTTGTTTCATGACCGAATTGTGTCAAAAAATTGTGATGATTTGATTTCCCTTGCACATTATAATGAACTTAGTTTGCTTTTGGGTTATGAAGAGTTGATACGTTTAACTAAGCCTATTCCAGAAATTAATCTTGAGCATTTCCTTGACATCGATCTAGAGGATATTTATATGTTTTGTGCGGAGAATTGCATGAAAATCCTTATATTGCCAATTACCTAAAGAAAAGAAAGCAAAAAGAAGACGATGAGAATACTAATGAAAGGGAAGAGACTTCCCATTCTCCTCCTATTATTTCTTATGATGAATCAGGTAACGAAGGGGAGCTTTCTATTCAACCATCAATAAGGAGCTCAAAGAGGAAGGTTGAATCCACACATAATGTGAAGAAGAAAAAGAAACAAAGGAGCAACAAAGGTAGAAAGGTATCCCTCCCAAATGATATTGCTCCTATTACTCATTGTGATGATGATAATTGTTATATTATTGGTGCTATCAATATTTTTAATGATGAGAGTGATTATGCTTATGATATGAAAGGGCCCAGCTTGGGGAAGCTATGTTTGATGAGGATGAAATATTTGAGAATATATTTGCTGGAATTAATGTTTGTCCCAAGCTTGGGGATGCTATGTTTAATGAAGATGATATTTTTAGCATCCCAAGTTTTGATATGCAAAGTTGTTATGATGATAGCATGCCTCCTATTTATGATGGTTATATTGATGAAAGTGGGTTTGGAAGAGTGTCAACTTTAGGAAGTAATGATCCCACTATTTTGGAGGATGTTGAATATTATTGTGATGAATACGAAAGTGGATTTGGAAGAGTGTCAACTTTATTTAGTGATTCCACTATCTTGGGAGAGGTTTCAATCGATTATGATGAGAACGAAGTTGCTACTTATGATGATTATTGTGATGAAACTTATGCTATAAAAATTAGTGATGATTATATTTATAAATCTTGTCATGATTATGATTACCCTTTTTCTGAACATTACTCTTTTAATATGGAAACAATTTTTAGTGTTCAAGTCTCTTATGATACTCCCACTATTCCGAATGAGAAGAATTTTGCTTATGTGGAGAGTAGTAAATTTTCTATGCTTATAGATAATGAAAAGAATGCTTTAGGTGCTGGTTATATTGTTGAATTCATTCATGATGCTACTGAAAATTATTATGAGGGAGGAATATATGCTTGTAGGAATTGCAATAATATCAAGTTTCCTCTCTATGTGCTGAAAATCTTGAAGCTATGCTTGTTTTACCTTCCTATGCTAGTTGATTATTGTTCCCATAAGTTGTTTGCTCACAAAATCCCTATGCATAGGAAGTGGGTTAGGCTTAAATGTGCTAGTCATATGCTTCATGATGCTCCCTTTATGTTTCAATTCTTATCTTTTGTGTGAGCATCATCGTCATCATCATGCCTAGCTAGAAAGGCATTAAAGAAAAGCGCTTGTTGGGAGACAACCCAACATTTATCCTTACTGTTTTTGTGTTTCCACATGATTATGCTACTGTAGTAATCATGTTTTATAGCTTGTGTTTCAATAAAGTGCCAAGTAAGACCTTTAGGATAGCTTGCGGTGATAGTTGTGTTGATCCTGCTGAAAATCAGAAACTTTTGCACCCAGTAAATTAGTTTTGTTAATTCACAGAAACGTTCTCGTGATCTGATTATTTTTTATATGGATTGGTATACAAATTGCTTAGGACTTCCTAATTTGGTAGGATTTTTGGAGTTCCAGAAGTATACGTTTGATACAGATTACTACAGACTGTTCTGTTTTTGACAGATTCTGTTTTCTATGTGTTGTTTGCTTATTTTGATGAATCTATGAGTAGTATCGGAGGGTATGAACCATAGAGAAGTTAGAATACAGTAGATATTACATCAATATGAATTTATAATGAGTTCATTACAGTACCTAAGTGGTGGTTTTATTTTCTTAGACTAACGGAGCTTACGAGTTTTCTGTTGAGTTTTGTGTTGTGGAGTTTTCAAGTTTTGGGTAAAGATTCGATGGACTATGGAATAAGGAGTGGAAAGAGCCTAAGCTTGGGGATGACCAAGGCACCCCAAGGTAATATCCAAGGACAACCAAGAGCCTAAGCTTGGGTATGCCCCGGAAGGCATCCCCTCTTTCGTCTTCGTTCATCGGTAACTTTACTTGGAGCTATATTTTTATTCACCACATGGTATGTGTTTTGCTTGGAGAGTCATTTTCTTCTGTTAGTATTTGCCTGCTGTTATTTAGAATAATGTTTTGCATCTTTATTTTCAATAAAAATGTCAAGGATAGCCTTTGCCATGCTTATTTTGCTAGTATACATGTTGCGGTTTGAAAACAGAAAGTTTACGCTGTTGCAAAATTCCCTAGAAAAGTCAGAGAATGATATAATGATGAAACCTTTTGAATAATGAGCTCTGATAAATTTACTACAGTGGGAATTTTTCTCATAATTTTGGAGTTAGGTAAGTATGATGATTCTTTCATTCTTTACAGTCTGTACTGTTTTGACAGATTGCTGTTATGTTTGCATCGTTTGCATATGTTTGCTTGTTTAATGATTCTATTTGAGGATAGGAGTATTAAATATGCAGAGGAATTTAGTATTCAATGTTGAATAATAATTTTAGTGATTTGTTACAGTAGAAAATGATAAGGTTTTGCATTGGTTTATACTAACCTATCTCACGAGTTCTTGTTGAGTTTGGTGTGGATGAAGCTTTTGATAAAAAGAGAAACCATGATATGAGAGGAATTAAGGAGACACAAAAGTTCAAGCTTGGGGATGCCCAAGGCACCCCAAGATAATATTTCAAGAAGTCTCAAGCATCTAAGCTTGGGCATGCCCCGGTAGGCATCCCACCTTTCTTCTTCAACAACTATCGGTTAGTATCGGTTGAGCCTAAGTTTTTGCTTCTTCACATGAGTTGTGCTATCCTTGCAATGTCATTTTATTTTGTTTTGCTTGCTGTTTGAATACAATACCAAGATCTGAAATTCTTTAAACAGAGAGAGTCTTCGCATAGTTACATAATTATTTAGCTACTCATTTATCTTCACTTATATCTCTTTGGAGTAGTTTGTCATTTACTCGTGTGCTTCACTTATATCCTATGAGTAAGTTGTTGAATGAGTTGAATGTCATAAATATGAAATTATATATGCCTCATTTGCTTATCCCATGGGGAGTAATGACTTCACATCTAAGAAGTACAGGTTGTAAATTTATTGAAGGTTAGCAAGCATTGTATTGGTCATTTGAACAATTCATGAAAGAATATTGAAGGAAGAGAGATTTCACATATAAATACACTATCTTAGACATCTTTTATAGTTGGGAGCACTCATTAAGTATGACATGCTAAAGAGTTGATGTTGGACAAGGAAGACAACGTAATGGGTTATGTTTTCGCACATCTCAGTTAAAGTATATTGTCATGGGTCATTCAAACATGTTGAGCTTGCCTTTCCCCCTCATGCTAGCCAAAATTCCTTGCACCAAGTAGAGAGACTACTTGTGCTTCCAAATATCTTTAAATCCAGTTTTGCCATGAGAGTCCACCATACCTACCTATGGATTGAGTAAGATCCTTCAAGTAAGTTTTCATCGGTGCAAGCAATAAAAATTGCTCTCTAAATATGTATGATCTTTTGGTGTGAAGAAAATAGCTTTATACGATCTTGTTATGGAAGCAATAAAAGCGACGGACTGCATAATAAAGGTCCATATACAAGTGGCAATATAAAGTGACGTTAATTCACATTAAGATTTTGTGCATCCAACCCTAAAACGCATGACAACCTCCGCTTCCCTCTGCGAAGGGCCTATCTTTTACTTTATGTCTTTTACTTTTATGCAAGAGTCAAGGTGATCTTCACCTTTCCCTTTTTCACTTTATCCTTTGGCAAGCACCTCGTGTTGGGAAGATCCTGATATATATATCCAACTGGATGTAAGTTAGCATGAACTATTATTGTTGACATCACCCAAAGGTGAATACGTTGGGAGGCAACACTATAAGCCCCTATCTTTCTCAGTGTCCGATTGAAATTCCATAACCATTAGTATTGCGTGAGTGTTAGCAATTGTAGAAGACTATATGATAGTTGAGTATGTGGAGTTTGCTATTCCTGAAAATAAGATGAATTGCAATTGTTTGATGACTGAGAATGACGTTTGCTAGTTTTCAAGAAAGTTTATGGTCTATGCTTTGACATGTGAATTGCTTGTTACTTTATCGTGAGAAGTTTTATGAGATGAACTACTGTTATGACATATTATCATGCTAGAAAAGGTGATTGAAATTATCATTGATCAAACTTGTGCACCTTCTAGCATTCACACTTCATAAATTCTTTCTTTTATCATTTACCTACTCGAGGATGAGTAGGAATTAAGCTTGGGGATGCTGATACGTCTCCAACGTATCTATAATTTATGAAGCATTCATGCTATTTTGTTATCTGTTTTGAATGATTACGGCCTTTATTATACACTTTTTTATTACTTTTGGGACTAACCTATTAACCGGAGGCCCAACCCATATTGTTGTTTTATTGCCTGTTTCAGTATTTCAAAGAAAAGGAATATCAAACGGAGTCCAAACGGAATGAAACCTTCGGCAGCGTGATTTTTTGGAAGAATATGATCCTGGAGACTTGGAGTTCACGTCAGAAGATCCTCGAGGAGGCCAGGAGATAGGGGGCGCCCCCCCTACTGGGTGTGCCTCCCTGTCTTGTGGGCCCCTCGAGCACCCCTCGACCGACTTATTTCGCTTATATAAGCCTACGTACCCTAAAGACATCGATAACGAAGATAGATCGGGAGTTCCGCCGCCGCAAGCCTCTGTAGCCACCAAAAACCTCTCGGGAGCTCGTTCCGACACCCTGCCGGAGGGGGAATCCATCACCGGTGGCCATCTTCATCATCCCGGCGCTCTCCATGACAAGGAGGGAGTAGTTCACCCTCGGGGCTGAGGGCATGTACCAGTAGCTATGTGTTTGATCTCTCTCTCATGTTCTCTCTATGGCACGATCTTGATGTATCGCGAGCTTTGCTATTATAGTTGGATATTATGATGTTTCTCCCCCTCTACTCTCTTGTGGTGAATTGAGTCTCCCTCTTGAAGTTATCTTATTGGATTGAGTCTTTACTTTGAGAACACTTGATGTATGTCTTGCCGTGTTTATCTGTGGTGACAATGGGATATCATGTGCCACTTGATGTATGTTTTGGTGACCAACTTGCGGGTTCCGCCCATGAACCTATGCATAGGGGTTGGCACACGCTTTCTTGACTCTCCCAGAGAAACTTTGGGGCACTCTTTAAAGTACTTTTGTGTTGGTTGGATGAATCTGAGATTGTGTGATGCATATCATATAATCATGCCCACGGATACTTGAGGTGACAATGGAGTATCTAGGTGACATTAGGGTTTTGGTTGATTTGTGTCTTAAGGTGTTATTCTTGTACGAACTCTTGAATAGATTGATCCGAAAGAATAACTTTGAGGTGGTTTCGTACCCTACCATAATCTCTTCGTTTGTTCTCCGCTATTAGTGGATTTGGAGTGACTCTTTGTTGCATGTTGAGGGATTGTTATATGATCTATCGATGTTATTATTGTTGAGAGAACTTGCACTAGTGAAAGTATGAACCCTATGCCTTGTTTCCTACCATTGCAATACCGTTTACGCTCACTTTTATCATTAGCATTGTTGAGGAAATCGTTAACTAGTAGCTGCTCAGTTGGCTAGTGAGTAGGGGATTAATCGGCTAATCGGCAAGTTAATCGGCCATTTAATAAATTAATCGGACGATTTATCGGTTTATAGGCTACTCGGTGACCCTATGAGTAGGGATTAATCGGCAAGTTAACTGGTTAATTGGATGAATTCTTGAACAGGGATCATTAGTTACCTTGCTGTTTTTATATTTTCATATTACAAAAACCTATATGTACCATCCATATTGCACTTGTATCACCATCTCTTCACCGAACTAGTGCACCTATACAATTTACCATTGTATTGGGTGTGTTGGGGACACAAGAGACTCTCTGTTATTTGGTTGCAGGGTTGTTTGAGAGAGACCATCTTCATCCTATGCCTCCCACGGATTGATAAACCATAGGTCATCCACTTGAGGGAAATTTGCTACTGTCCTACAAACCTGTGCACTTGCAGGCCCAACAACGTCTACAAGAAGAAGGTTGTGTAGTAGACGTCAGCATGCGAAATCTTGATAAGCTTATTAAAGGTGACCATATCCTTGGTGTTAAAGATGTCATATTTGACAAGGATAGACTTTGTAGTGCTTGTCAAGTAGGAAAACAGGTTGGAGGAAGTCATCCCGTGATGAACATCATGACCACGAGAAGATCACTTGAGCTACTTCATATTGATCTTTTCGGTCCCAACGCCTACAAGAGCCTCGGTGGTAACTCATTCGGTTTAGTCATTGTTGATGACTTTTCAAAATTTACGTGGGTGTTCTTTCTTGATGATAAATCATGGGTCCAAAAGATCTTCAAGAACTTTGCTAGGAAGGCGCAAAATTAGTTTGAAGTGAAGATCAAGAAGGTTCGAAGTGATAACGGAACGGAGTTCAAGAACGCAAATGTGGATACCTTCCTTGACGAAGAAGAGATTTCACATGAGTTCTCGGCTACATACACACCTCAACAAAATGGAGTCATTGAGAGGAAGAACCAAACGTTGATTGAGAGGGCGAGGACAATGCTTGATGAATACAAGACGCCACGACACTTTTGGGCAGAAGCGGTTGAGACAACTTGTCATGCTACGAATCGACTATATCTTCACAAGCTTCTCGGCAAGACGGCATACGAGCTTCTCACCGGTAACAAACCCCAAGTTGGATACTGATACGTCTCCAACGTATCTATAATTCTTTATTGCTCCATGCTATTATATTACCCCTTTTAGATGTTTATGGGCTTTATTTTACACATTTATATCATTTTTGGGACTAACCTACTAACCGAAGGCCCAGCCCATATTGCTGTTTTTTTTTGCCTAT
Organism: Aegilops speltoides; assembly: GCA_021437245.1. NCBI lineage: Eukaryota > Viridiplantae > Streptophyta > Magnoliopsida > Poales > Poaceae > Aegilops > Aegilops speltoides. The sequence continues at coordinate 13,800 of JAHHZJ010000711.1, read as the reverse complement.
TTCAGTATTTCGAAGAAAAGGAATATCAAACGGAGTCCAAACGGAATGAAACCTTCGGGAGGGTGATTTTTTGGAACAAACATGATCCGGAGAGCTTGGAGTGCAAGTCAAGAAGCTTCCGAGGGCCCCACAAGATAGGGGGCCACCCCTCCCTGTAGGGCGCGCCCCCTGTCTCGTGGGCCCCTCGGGCGGCCACCGACATACTTCTTCCTCCTATATATACCTCACGCACTCGAAAACATCCAGAGCACCACGAAACACAATTTCCACCGCCAGAACCTTCTCAGATCTGCGAGATCCCATCTTGAGCCTTCTGCAAGACTCTGCGGAGGGGGAATCAACCATGGAGGGCCTCTACATCAACATCCTTGCCCTCCGATGAGTTGTGAGTAGTTTACCACAGACCTCACGGGTCCATAGTTATTAGCTAGATGGCTTCTTCTCTCTTTTTGGATCTCAATACAATGTTCTCCCCCTCTCTTGTGGAGATCTATTCGATGTAAACTCTTTTTGCGGTGTGTTTGTCGAGATCCGATGAATTGTGTGTTTATGATCAAGTTTATCTATGAATAATATTTGAATCTTCTCCGAATTCTTTTATGTATGATTGAGTTATCTTTGCAAGTCTCTTCGAATTATCAGTTTGGTTTGGCCTACTAGATTGGTCTTTCTTGCCATGGGAGAAGTGCTTAGCTTTGGGTTCAATCTTGCGTGTCCTTACCAAAGGATGTAAAGGGTTGCAAGGCACGTATTGTATTGTTGCCATCAAGGATAACAAGATGGGGTTTATATCATATTGCACGTGTTTATCCCTCTACATCATGTCATCTTGCTTAATGCGTTACTCTGTTCTTATTAACTTAATACTCTAGATGCAGGCAGGAGTCGGTCGATGAGTGGAGTAATAGTAGTAGATGCAGGCAGGATTCGGTCTACTTGTTATGGACATGATGCCTATATACATGATCATGCCTAGAACTATGCGCTTTTCTATCAATTGCTCGACAGTAATTTGTTCACCCACCGTAATACTTATGCTATCTCGAGAGAAGCCTCTAGTGAAACCTATGGCCCCCGGGTCTATCTCTTATCATATTTGCTTTCAATCTACTTTATTTGCATCTTTACTTTTTGCATCTATATTACAAAATACCAAAAATATATTTATCTTATCTTACTATCTTTATTAGATCTCACTTTCGCAAGTGGCCATGAAGGGATTGACAACCCTTTTATTGCGTTGGTTGCGAGTTCTCAGTTTGTTTGTGTAGGTGCGTGGGACTTTTGAGGAGCCTCCTACTGGATTGATACCTTGGTTCTCAAAACTGAGGGAAATACTTACGCTACACTTTGCTGCATCACCCTCTCCTCTTCGAGGAAAACCAACGCAAGCTCAAGACGTAGCAAAAGGATTTCGCACCGCTGTCGGGAGGTCTTCACTCAAGTCAAGACGCACCAAGTACCCATCACAAACCCATCTCCCTCGCATTTACATTATTTGCCATTTGCCTCTCGTTTTCCTCTCCCCCACATCACCCTTGCCGTTTTATTCGCCCTCTCTTTCCCAATCTTCTCCTCTCTTTTCACTTGCCTTCTTTTGTGTGCTTGTTTGCTTGTTTGACCTTATGGCCGCGCCTAAGGGTCCTGACCACCTTCTTAGAAGGATGGATGAGATTGAATCAAATATTAGAAGCTTTATGAATTTACAGTTTGAGCATAATAATTTATTTAGAAAAGAGCTTAAGGAACAAAAATGTTTTTTGGGGTTTATGAACAAAGAGCTTGATGATATGAATAAAGAATTCTATGGTGTTAATGCTCAAATTACCCGGCTTGAAAATGCTATAGCCAAAATTTCTGACAAGCAAGCCACCTTAGTCAATAAGATGGCCGCTAAACCAGAAAAATTACATGAAAATAATGATGAGGATCTTAAACTTATTGACGCGTCTCCGATTAGATCTATGTTTTGCAATATGAATTTTGATGATTATGGGAGTGATGATGAATCCACTTTGCCTAGAAGGCGTCCCAAAAATTCGGAGTCTTTATATCTTAATGCTAAATTTGGTAAAAGTGAGATTGGAGAATCCTCAACTTCTATATTGAACCTACTATCTCAGATTTTAATGAATTTGATTATGATAATTGTTCTTTAGAAGGTTGTATTTCCTTGTTGCAATCCGTTGTTAATTCTCCTCATGCTTATAGTCAAAATAAAGCTTTTACCAAACATATTGTTGATGCCTTGATTCAATCTTATGATGAAAAACTTAATTTGGAAGTTTCTATACCTAGAAAACTTAATGATGAGTGGGAACCTACTATAAAGATTAGAATTAAAGATTATGAGTGTTTTGCTTTGTGTGATTTGGGTGCTACTGTTTCCACGATTCCGAAAACTTTATGTTATATTCTAGGTTTCCATGATCTTGATGATTGCTCTTTATATTTGCACCTTGCGGATTCCACCATTAAAAAGCCTATGGGAAGGATCAATGATGTTCTTATTGTTGCAAATAGAAATTTGGTGCCCGTAGATTTTATCGTTCTTGATATAGATTGCAATCTTTCTTGCCCTATTATTCTTGGTAGACCTTTCCTTAGAACGATTGGTGCGATTATTGATATGAAGGAAGGGAATATTAGAATCCAATTTCCATTAAGGAAAGGCATGGAGCACTTTACAAGAAAGAAAGTCAAATTACCTTATGAATCTATCATGTGTGCTACTTATGAATTTAGTGCCAAAGATGGCACTCGTTAGATCTATCTTTGTTTTTATGCCTAGCTAGGGGCGTTAAACAATAGCGCTAGTTGGGAGGCAACCCAATTTTCTTTATGTTTTTTGTTTCTGCTCCTGTTTAGTAATAAATCTTGCATATACCTTCTGGATAGATGTGTTTTTATCTTTTAATTAGTGTTTGTGCCAAGAAGAACCTATAGGATAACCTACGATGATAGTTGATTTGATTCTGCTGAAAAACAGAAACTTTGCACGCACAAATATAATTAAGCTAAATCACAGGAACGTGATTTTGCGTTGATTCTTTTTGCTGCTATTCAATAAACAAATTTTCCAGGACTTCCTATTTTGGTAGGATTTTTAGAGTTCTAAAAGTTTGCGTTAGTTACAGATTGCTACAGACTGTTCTGTTTTTGACAGACTCTGTTTTTCGTGTGTTGTTTGCTTATTTCAATGAATCTATGGTTAGTAATTCAGTCTATGAACCATAAAGAAGTTGGAATACAGTAGGTATAACACCAAAATAAATAAAGAATGAGTTCATGGCAGTACCTTATCTGGTGGTTTTGTTTTCTTTCACTAACGGAGCTTATAAGATTTCCTGTTGAGTTTTGTGTTGTGAAGTTTTCAAGTTTTGGGTAAAGCTTTTATGGACTATGGAATAAGGAGTGGCAAGAGCCTAAGCTTAGGGATGCTTATGGCACCCCCAAGATATTCAAGGATAGCCAAAATCCTAAGCTTGGGGATGCCCTGGGAAGGCATCCCCTCTTTCGTCTTCGTTCATTGGTAACTTTACTTGGAGCTATATTTTTATTCGCCACATGATATGTGTTTTGCTTGGAGCGTCGTGTATTATATTAGTCTTTGCTTTTTAGTTTACAACAATAATCCTTGCTTTACACACCTTTTGGGAGAATCCTATTTGATTAGAATTTGCTAGAATACTCTATGTGCTTCACTTATATCTTTTGAGCTTCATAGTTTTGGCTCTAGTGCTTCACTTATATCTTTTAGAGCACGGTGGTGTCTTAATTTTGAAGAAATTGCTAGTCTCTCATGCTTCACTTATATTATTTTGAGAGTCTTTTAGAACAGCATGGTATTTGCTATTATCATAAAGTTGGTCCTAGAATGATGAGCATCCAAGTTGGGTATAATAAAAACTATCATAGAAAGTGAATTGCATGTTATGATCAATTTGATGCTTGATAATTGTTTTGAGATATGGGGGTAGTGATATTAAAGTCATGCTAGTTGGGTGATTATGAATTTAAAGAATGCTTGTGTTAAAGTTTGTGATTCCCGTAGCATGCACGTATGGTGAACCGCTTTGTGATGAAGTTGGAGCACAATTTTATTTATTGATTGTCTTCATTATGAGTGGCGGTCGGGGACGAGCGATGTTCTTTTCCTACCAATCTATCCCCCTAGGAGCATGAGTGTAGTACTTTGGTTTTTGATGACTTCTAAATTTTTGCAACAAGTATATGAGTTCTTTTGATTAATGTTGAGTCCATGGATTATACGCACTCTTTCACCCTTCCACCATTGCTAGCCTCTCTTGTATCGTGCAATTTTCGCTGGTACCATACACCCACCATTTACCTTCCTCAAAACCGCCACCATACCTACCTATTATGGCATTTCCATAGCCATTCCGAGATATATTGCCATGCAACTTTCCACCGTTCCGTTCATATGACACGCATTACTTTTGTCATATTGCTTTTTGCATGATCATGTAGTTGACATTGTATTTGTGGCAAGGCCACCTTCATAATTTTCATACATGTCGCTCTTGATTCATTGCATATCCCGGTACACCGCCGGAGGCACTCATATAGAGTCATATCTTGTTCTAGCTTTGAGTTGTAAATCCATAAAAGTGTGATGATCTTCATTATTAGAGGATTGTCCTAGTGAGGAAAGGATGATGAAGACTATGATTCCCCCACAAGTCGGGATGAGACTTCGGACTTTACAAAAAGAAAAAAAAAAGGAAGGTCAAAAAAGAGAAAGGCCAAAAAGAAAAAAAGAAGGCCAAAGAAAAAAAGAAAGAAAAAAGAAAGAAAAAATAAAATTAGAGAAAAAGAGAGAAGGGACAATGCTGCTATCTGTTTTTCCACACTTGTGCTTCAAAATAGCACCATGAATCTTCATGATAGAGAGTCTCATATGTTGTCACTTTCATATACTAGTGGGAATTTTTCATTATAGAACTTGGCTTGTATATTCCAATGATGGGCTTCCTCAAACTGCCCTAGGTCTTCATGAGCAAGCAAGTTGGATGCACCCCACTTAGTTTCTTTTATTGAGCTTTCATATATTTATAGCTCTAGTGCATCCGTTGCTTGGCAATCCCTACTCACTCACATTGATATCTATTAATGGGCATCTCCATAGCCCGTTGATACGCCTAGTTGATGTGAGACTATCTTCTCTTTTTTGTCTTCTCCACAACAACCATTCTATTCCACATATAGTGCTATGTCCATGGCTCACGCTCATGTATTGCGTGAAAATTAAAAAAGTTTGAGATTATTAAAGTATGAAACAATTGTTTGGCTTGTCATCGGGGTTGTGCATGATTAAATACTTTGTGTGATGAAGATAGAGCATAGCCAGACTATATGATTTTGCAGGGATAACTTTCTTTAGCCATGTTATTTTGAGAAGACGTGATTACTTTGATTAGTATGCTTGAAGTATTACTATTTCTTATGTCAATATGAACTTTTGTTTTGTATTCATTTAGGTCTAAACATTCATGCCACAACAAAGAAAATTACATTGAGAAATATGCTAGGTAGCATTCCACATCAAAAATTTCTTTTTTATCATTTACCTACTCGAGGACGAGTAGGAATTAAGCTTGGGGATGCTTGATACGTCTCCAACGTATCTATAATTTTTTATTGTTCCATGCTATTATATTACCCATTTTGGATGTTTATGGGCTTTATTTTACATATTTATATCATTTTTGGGACTAACCTACTAACGGGAGGCCCAGCCCATATTGTTGTTTTTTTGCCTATTTCAGTATTTCGAAGAAAAGGAATATCAAACGGAGTCCAAACGGAATGAAACCTTCGGGAGCGTGATTTTTGGAACAAACGTGATCCGGAGAGCTTGGAGTGCAAGTCAAGAAGTTTCCGAGGGCCCCATGAGATAGAGGGCCCCCACAGTAGGGCGCTACTGTCTCGTGGGCCCCTCGGCGCCACCGACGCATTTCTTCCTCCTATATATACCCACGCACTCGAATGTTGGGGAACGCTGCGAAAAATCAAAAATTTCCTACGGTTTCACCAAGATCCATCTATGAGTTCATCTAAGCAACGAGTCAAGGGAGTGAGTTTGCATCTACATACCACTTGTAGATCACGTGTGGAAGCTTGCAAGGGGATGGTGATGATGGAGTCGTACTCGACGTGATTCAGATCACCGATGTCCAAGTGTCGAACGGACAGCACCTCCACGCTCAACACATGTACGGATGGGAGACGCTCCTCCTTCTTGATCCAGCAAGGGGAAGGAGAGGTTGATGATGATCTGGCAAAGACGACGGCGTGGTGGTGGATGCAGTGAGAACTCCAAAGCAGGCTTCGCCAAGCGCCTACGGAGGAGAACGAGGTGTAGCAGGGGAGGAGGCGCCAAGGCAATGGGTGCGGCTGCCTCCCCCGCCTCCTTTATATAGGACCCAAGGGGGGGCGCCGCCCTGGGAGATCCAATCTCCCAAGGGGGGCGGCCAAGGGGGAGGAGTGCCCCCCAAGGCATGTGGTGCGCCCCCCCACCCTAGGGTTTCAACCCTAGGCGCAGGGGGTGGGCCTAGGGGGGCGCACCAGCCCACTATGGGCTGGCTCCCCTCCCACGTCAGCCCATGGGGCCCTCCGGGATGGGTGGCCCCACCCGGTGGACCCCCGGGACCCTTCCGGTGGTCCCAGACAATACCGGTGACCCCAAACTTTCCCGATGGCCGAAATACCACTTCCTATATATTATTCTTTACCTCCGGACTATTCCGAAACTCCTCGTGACGTCCGGGATCTCATCCGGAACTCCGAACAACATTCGGTATGCTACACACTCATATTCATACAACCCTAGCGTCACCGAACCTTAAGTGTGTAGACCCTACGGGTTCGGGAGACACGCAGACATGACCGAGACGACTCTCGGGCAATAACCAATAGAGGGATCTGGATACCCATGTTGGCTCCCACATGCTCCTCGATGATTTCATCGGTTGAACCACGATGTCGAGGATTCGATCAAATCCCGTATACAATTCCCTTTGTCAATCGGTACGTTATTTGCCCGAGACTCGATCGTCGGTATCCCAATACCTTGTTCAGTCTCAAGCATCGCAAGTCACTTTACTCATCTGTAATGCATGATCCCGTGGCCAACACCTTGGTCACCTTGAGCTCATTATGATGATGCATTACCGAGTGGGCCCAGAGATACCTCTCCGTCATAGGGAGTGACAAATCCAGCCTCGATCCGTGTCAACCCAATAGACACTTTCGAGATACATGTAGTGCACCTTTATAGTCACCCAGCTATGCTGTGACGCTTGATACACCCAAAGCACTCCTACAAGATCCGGGAGTTACACGATCTCATGGTCAAGGAAGAGATACTTGACATTGGCAAAGCTCTAGCAAACGAACTACACGATCTTTGTGCTATGCTTAGGATTGATCTTGTCCATCACATCATTCTCCTAATGATGTGATCCCGTTATCAACGACATCCAATGTCCATAGCCAGAAACCATGACTATCTGCTGATCACAACGAGCTAGTCAACTAGAGGCTCACTAGGGACATATTGTGGTCTATGTATTCACACGTGTATTACGATTTCCGGATAATACAGCTTATAGCATGAATAAAAGACAATTATCATGAACAATGAAATATAATAATACTTTTATTATTGCCTCTAGGGCATATTTCCAACAGTCTCCCACTTGCACTAGAGTCACCAATCTAGTTACATTGTGATGAATCGAACACCCATAGAGTTCGGTGTTGATCATGTTTTGCTCGCGAGAGAGGTTTAGTCAACGGATCTGCGACATTCAGATCCGTATGTACTTTGCAAATTTATATGTCTCCATCTTAAACATTTTCACGGATGGAGTTGAAACGACACTTGATGTGCCTGGTCTTCTTGTGAAACCTAGGCTCCTTGGCTAGGGCAATAGCTCCAGTGTTGTCACAGAAGAGTTTGATTGGCCCCGAGGCATTGGGTATGACTCCTAGGTCGGTGATGAACTCCTTCACCCTAATCGCTTCATGCGCTGCCTCCGAGGCTGCCATGTACTCCGCTTCACACGTAGATCCCGCCACGACGCTTCGCTTGCGGTACTGCACCACCATCGCTCCACCATTCAACATATACACGATCCGGTTTGTGACTTAGAGTCATCCAGATCTGAGTCGAAGCTAGCGCCGACGTAACCCTTTACGACGAGCTCTTCGTCTCCTCCATAAACGAGAAACATGTCCTTTGTCCTTTTCGGTACTTCAGATATTCTTGACCGCTGTTCAGTGTTCCTTGCGGGATTACTTTGGTATCTTGCTACCAAACTTACGGCAAGGTTTACATCAGTCCGTACACAAGATGGCATACATAATAGATCCTATGGCTGAAGCATAGGGGATGACACTCATCTCTTCTTTATCTTTTGCCATGGTCGGTGACTGAGCCGAGCTCAATCTCACACCTTGTAACATAGGAAAGAACCCTTTCTTGGAATGATCCATTTTGAACCTTTTCAAAATCTTATCAAGGTATGTGCTTTGTGAAAGACCTATGAGGCATCTCGATCTATCTCTATAGATCTTGATGCCTAATATATAAGCAGCTTCTCCAAGGTCCTTCATTGAAAAACACTTATTCAAGTAGGCCTTAATGCTTGTCCAAAGTTTTGTATCATTTCCCATCAAGAGTATGTCATCTACATATAATATGAGAAATGCTAAAGAGCTCCCACTCACTTTCTTGTAAACGCAGGCTTCTCCATAAGTCTCAAGATAACCCAAACGCTTTGATCATCTCATCAAAGCGAATGTTCCAACTCCGAGATGCTTGCACCAGCCCATAAATGGATCATTGAGCTTGCATACTTTGTTAGCGTTTTAGGATCGACAAAACCTTCCGCTGCATCATATACAGCTCTTCCTTAAGATGTCCGTTAAGGAATGCCGTTTTGACGTCCATCTGCCATATCTCATAATCATAGTATGCGGCAATTGCTAACATGATTCGGACGGACTTCAGCTTCGCTACGGGAGAGAATGTCTCGTCGTAGTCAATCCCTTGAACTTGTTGATAACACTTAGCGACAAGTCGAGCCTTATAAATGGTAACATTACCATCCACGTCCGTCTTATTCTTAAAAATCCATTTGTTCTCTATCGCTCGCCGATCATCGGGCAAGTTTGTCAAAGTCCATACTTTGTTTTCATACATGGATTCTATCTCGGATTTCATGGCTTCAAGTCATTTGTTGGAATCTGGGCCCGCCATCGCTTCTTCATAGTTCGAAGGTTCACCGTTGTCTAACAACATGATTTCCAGGACAGGGTTGCCGTACCACTGTGCGGAACATGTCCTTGTGGACCTCTGAGTTCAAGAGCAACTTGATCCAAGTACCTTGATCATCATCATTGTTTTCCTCTTGGTTGGTGTGGGCATCACAGAACATTTTCCCGAGCTGCACCACTTTCCTGCTCGAGAGGTAGTACTTCATCGAAGTTCTACTTTCCTCCCACTTACTTCTTTCGAGAGAAACTCTTTTCTAGAAAGCATCCATTCTTAGCAACAAAGATTTTGCCCTCGGATCTTAAGTAGAAGGTATACCCGACGCTTTCCTTAGGATATCCTATGAAGACGATTTTTCGACTTGGGTTCGAGCTTTTCAGTTGAAGTTTCTTGACATAAGCATCGCATCCCCAAACTTTTAGAAATGACAGCTTAGGTTTCTTCCCAAACCATAATTCATATGGTGTCGTCTCAACGGATTTAGACGGTGCCCTATTTAAAGTGAATGTAGCTGTCTCTAGAGCGTATCCCCAAAATGATAGTGGTAAATCGGTAAGAGACATCATAGACCGCACCATATCCAATAGAGTGCGATTACGACGTTCGGACACACCGTTTCACTGAGGTGTTCCAGGCGGCATGAGTTGTGAAACGATTCCACATTTCCTTAAGTGTGTACCAAATTCGTGACTTAAGTATTCTCCTCCACGATCTGGTCGTAGGAACTTTATCTTTCGGTCACGTTGATTCTCTACCTCATTCTGAAATTCCTTGAACTTTTCGAAGGTCTCAGACTTGTGTTTCATTAAGTAGACATACCCATATCTACTTAAGTCATCGGAGAGTGAGAACATAACAATATCCTCCGCGAGCCTCAACGCCATTGGACCGCACACATCGGTATGTATGATTTCCAACAAGTTGGTTGCTCGCCCATTGTTCCGAGAACGGAGTCTTGGTCATTTGCCCATGAGGCATGGTTCGCATGTGTCAAACGATTCATAATCAAGAGACTCTAAAAGTCCATCAAGATGGAGCTTCTTCATGCGCTTGACACCAATGTGACCAAGGCGGCGATGCCACAAGTATGTGGGACTATCGTTATCAACTTTACATCTTTTGGCATCCACACTATGAACATGTCTAATACTACGCCGAGATTCATTAAGAATAAACCATTGACCATCGGAGCATGACCATAAAACATATCTCTCATATAAATCGAACAACCATTATTCTCGGACTTAATGAGTAGCCATCTCAGATTAAACGAGATCCAGATACAATGTTCATGCTCAAACTTGGCACCAAATAACAATTATTAAGGTTCAAAACTAATCCCGTCGGTAAATGTAGAGGCAAGACGCCGACGGCGATCACATCGACTCTGAACCATTCCCGACGCACATCGTCACCTCGCCCTTCGCCAGCCTCCGCTTATTCCGCAGCTCCTCGCTATGAGTTACAAATATGAGCAACGGCACCGGTATCAAATACCTGTGAGTTACTACGAGTATCGGTAAGGTACACATCAATTGCATGTATATCAAATATACCTTTGGTGTTGCCGGCCTTCTTATCTCGCTAAGTATTTGGGGCGCCCGCGCTTCGAAGGACCCTTCCCTTGCAATAAAAGCACTCGATCTCGTGCTTGGGTCCATTCTTTGACTTCTTTCCAGAATCGGCTTACCGGCGCCGAAACATCCTTGCTGTCCTTCTTGAAGTTCTTCTTGCCCTTGCCCTTCTTGAACTTAGTGGTCTTATTGACCATCAACACTTGATGTTCTTTCTTGATTTCAGCCTCTGTTGATTTCAGCATCGAGAACACTTCAGAATGGTCTTCACCATCCCCGCATGTTGTAGTTCATCACAAAGCTCTTGTAGCTTGGTGGGAGCGATCGAGGATTCTGTCAATGACCGCCTCATCTCGAGGTTAATGTTCAATCTGGGTCATACGGTTGTGCAACCTGCACATCTTGAGGATGTGCTCACCGACGTAACTGTTTTCCTCCATCTTACAACTATAGAACTTGTCGGAGACATCATATCTCTCGACCGGGCATGAGCTTGGAAAACTAGTTTCAGCTCATCGAACATCTCATATGCTCCGTGATGCTCAAAACGCTTTTGGAGCCCGGTTCTAAGTCAAAAGCATGCCGCACCGAACGAGGGAGTAATCATCAAGACGAGTTTGCCAAGCATTCATAATGTCTTGGTTCTGCGACGGAGCGCCACCTAGCGGTCCTTCTAGGACATATTGCTTCCTCGGCAGCTATGAGGATGATCTCGTGTTCGGACCCAATCCGTATAGTTGCTGCCATCATCTTTCAGCTTGGTTTTCTAGGAACGCGTTGAAGTTCATGTTGACATGAGCGTTGGCCATTTGATCTACAAGACATATTTGCAAAGGTTTTAGACTAAGTTCATGATAATTAAGTTCTAATCAAATTATGAACTCCCACTCAGATTAGACATCCCTCTAGTCATCTAAGTGTTTACACGATCCGAGTCGACTAGCCCGTGTCCGATCATCACGTGAGACGGACTAGTCATCGTCGGTGAACATCTTCATGTTGATCGTATCTTCCATACGATTCGTGTTTGACCTTTTGGTCCCCGTGTTCCGAGGCCATGTCTGTACATGCTAGGCTCGTCAAGTTAACCCTAAGTGTTTTTGCTGTGTAAAACTGTCTTACACCCGTTGTATGTGAACGTAAGAATCCATCACACCCGATCATCACGTGGTGCTTAGAAGCGACGAACTGTAGCAACGGTGCACAGTTAGGGGAGAACACTTCTTGAAATTGTTTTAAGGGATCATCTTATTTACTACCGTCGTCCTAAGTAAACAAGATGCATAAACATAATAAACATCACATGCAATTATATAGTTGTGAGATTATATGGCCAATATCATATAGCTCCATTGATCTCCATCTTCGGGGCTCCATGATCATCTTGTCACCGGCTTGACACCATGATCTCCATCATCGTGTCTTCATGAAGTTGTCACGCCAACGACTACTTCTACTTCTATGGCTAACGCGTTTAGCAATAAAGTAAAGTAGTTTACATGGCGTTCTTCAATGACACACAGGTCATACAAAAATAAAGACAACTCCTATGGCTCCTGCCGGTTGTCATACTCATCGACATGCAAGTCGTGAATCCTATTACAAGAACATGATCTCATACATCACAATTCATCATTCATCACAACTTCGGCCATATCACATCACATGATCAATCGCTGCAAAAACAAGTTAGACGTCCTCTAATTGTTGTTGCATCTTTACGTGGCTGCAATTGGGTTCTAGCAAGAACGCTTTCCTACCTAATAACCACAACGTGATTTTGTCAACTTCTATTTACCCTTCATAAGGACCCTTTTCATCGATTCCGCTCCAACTAAAGTGGGAGAGACAGACACCCGCCAGCCACCTTATGCAACTAGTGCATGTTAATCGGTGGAACCGGTCTCACGTAAGCGTACGTGTAAGGTTGGTCCGGGCCGCTTCATCCCACAATACCGCTGAAGCAAGAAAAGACTAGTAGCGGCAAGCAAGTTGACAAGATCGACACCGACAACAAAATTGTGTTCTACTCGTGCATTAGAGAACTACGCATAGACCTAGCTCATGAAGCCACTGTTGGGGAATGTTGCAGAAAATCAAAAAATTTCCTACGGTTTCACCAAGATCCATCTATGAGTTCATCTAAGCAACGAGTCAAGGGAGTGAGTTTGCATCTACATACCACTTGTAGATCACGTGCGGAAGCTTGCAAGGGGATGGTGATGATGGAGTCGTACTCGACGTGATTCAGATCACCGATGTCCAAGTGCTGAACGGACAGCACCTCCGCATTCAACACACGTACGGGACGGGACACGTCTCCTCCTTCTTGATCCAGCAAGGGGGAAGGAGAGGTTGATGATGATCCAGCAGCACGACGGCGTGGTGGTGGATGCAGCAGAACTCTAGCAGGGCTTCGCCAAGCATATACGGGAGGAGAACGAGGTGTAGCAGGGGGAGGGAGGCACCAAGGCAATGGGTGCGGCTGCCCTGCCCCCTGCCCTCCTTTATATAGGACCCCAGGGGGCGCCGGCCCTAGGAGATCCAATCTCCCAAGGGGGCGGCGGCCAACGGGGGAGGAGTGCCCCCCAAGGCATGTGGTGCGCCCCCCCCACCCTAGGGTTTCAACCCTAGGCGCAGGGGGTGGGTGTAACGCCCTCGATGCGGCTATATCTTCCACGTGTCGAAGCACGACTTAGAGGCATAACCGCATTGAAAGCAATGTCGCAAGTGAGGTAATCTTCGCACAACCCATGTAATACATAAGGGAAAAGATACATAGTTGGCTTACAGTCGCCACTTGACACAATACATAAATAAACATCCATCATTCAGTTTACACTCAAGGTCCGACTACGGAACCAAAATAAAAGAAAACTACCCCAAATGCAACACAGATCCCCGATCGTCCCAACTGGCTCCACT
>JAHHZJ010000710.1:0-23090 GCA_021437245.1 Aegilops speltoides | reverse complement strand
CAGCAGCAGCACAATGGCGTGGTGGTGATGGAGGAGTGTGGCAATCCAGCAGGCTTCGCTAAGCACCACGGGAGAGGAGGAGTACTTGGGAGAGAGGAGAGAGCTGCAACCAAAGGCGAGACCGAATCACGGTATTCTGTGTGTCTCGGGCAGCCCCTAGGCCTCACTATTTATAGGGGAGAGGAGGGCTGCGCCCCTGTAGGGTTTCCCACCCCAGGGGCGGCGGCCAGCCCCTGATCCCATCCGTGGTGGCGCAGGGGAGAGAGGGGAGGCGCCCACTAGGTGGGCCTTAAGGCCCATCTGGACCTAGGTTTTGCCCTCCCTTCATTTCCCACGCTTTGGGCCTTGGTGGGGCGCCCAGCCCACCTAGGGGCTGGTCCCTCCCACACTTGGCCCACGCAGCCTTCGGGGCAGGTGGCCCCACTTGGTGGACCCCGACCTCCGGTGGTCCCAGACGCTATCGATAAACCCCAAACTTTTCCCATGACCAAAACAGACTTCCCATATATAAATCTTTACCTCCGACCATTCCGAACTCCTCGTGACGTCCGGGATCTCATCCGGACTCAACAACATTCGTAACCACATACAAGCTTCCTTTATAACCCTAGCGCCATCGAACCTTATGTGTAGACCCTACGGGTTCGGGAGACATGTAGACATGACCGAGACGTTCTCCGTCAATAACCAACAGCGGATCTGGATACCCATGTTGGCTCCTACATGTTCCACGATGATCTCATCGGATGAACCACGATGTCAAGGACTCACCGATCCCGTATACAATTCCCTTTGTCTAGCGGTATTTTACTTGCCCGAGATTCGATCGTCGGTATACCGATACCTTGTTCAATCACGCTACGGCAAGTCTCTTTACTCGCTCCGCAACACATCATCCCGTGATCAACCCCTTGATCACATTGTGCACATTATGATGATGTCCTACCGAGTGGGCCCAGAGATACCTCTCCATTTACATGGAGTGACAAATCCCATCCTCGATCCGTGTCAACCCAATGACACTTTCGGAGATACCGTAGTGCACCTTTATAGTCACCCGCCACGCCAGACGCTTGATACACCCAAAGCACTCCTACGGTATCCGGAGTTACACGATCTCATGGTCTAAGGAAGAGATACTTGACATTGGAAAAGCTCTAGCAAACGAACTACACGATCTTTGTGCTATGCTTAGGATTGTCTTGTCCATCACATCATTCTCCTAATGATGTGATCCCGTTATCAACGACATCCAATGTCCATAGCGAGAAACCATGACTATCTGTTGATCACAACGAGCTAGTCAACTAGAGGCTCACTAGGGACATATTGTGGTCTATGTATTCACACGTGTATTACGATTTCCGGATAATACAGCTTATAGCATGAATAAAAGACAATTATCATGAACAAGGAAATATAATAATAATACTTTTATTATTGCCTCTAGGGCATATTTCCAACAGTCTCCCACTTGCACTAGAGTCAATAATCTAGTTCACATCACCATGTGATTAACACTCACAGGTCACATCGCCATGTGACTAACACCCAAGAGTTTACTAGAGTCAGTAGTCTAGTTCACATCACTATGTGATTAACACTCAATGAGTTTTAGGTTTGATCATGTTGCTTGTGAGAGAGGTTTTAGTCAACGGGTCTGAACCTTTCAGATCCGTGTATGCTTTACAAATCTCTATGTCATCTCCTAGATGTAGCTACCACGCCTATTTGGAGCTATTCCAAATGACTGTTCTACTTGGAGCTATTCTAAAAATTGCTCCATTATACGTATCCGGTATCTCTACTCAGAGCTATCCGGATAGGTGTAAAGCTTGCATCGACGTAACCAATTACGACGAACTCTTTTACCACCTCCATAATCGAGAAAATTCCTTAGTACACCGTTACTAAGGATAACTTTGATCACTGTCCGTGATCCATTCTTGGATCACTCTTGTACCCCTTGACCGACTCATGGCAAGGCACACTTCAAAGTGCGGTACACAAGATAGCATACCGTAGAGCCTACGCCTTAATCATAGGGACGACCTTCGTCCTTTCTCTATTCTCGCCGTGGTCGAGCTTTTAAGTCTTAACTTCATACCTTACAACTCGAGGCAAGAACTCCTTCTTTGATGATCCATCTCGAACACCTTCAAGATCATGTCAAGGCATGTGCTCATTTGAAAGTAATATTAAGCATTTTGATCTATCTTACAGATCTTGATGCTTATTGTTTAAGTAGCCTAATCCAGGTTTTCCATTGAAAAACAATTTTCAAATAACCCTATATGCTTTCTAGAAATTCCACATCATTTCTGATCAACAATATGTCGACAACATATACTCATCGAAATTTTATAGTGCTCCCACTCACTTCTTTGGAAATACAAGTCTCTCATAAACTTTGTATAAACCCAAAATCTTTGATCATCTTATCAAAGCGCACATTCCAACTCCGAGATGCTTACTCCAGTCCTTAGAAGGATCGCTGGAGCTAGCATACCTTTTAGCATCCTTAGGATCGACAAAACCTTTCTTATTGTATCACATACAACCTTTCCTTACGAAGACTGGTAAGGAAAGTCGTTTTGACATCCATCTGCCAGATTTCATAAATACAGCTAATGCTAACATGATTCCGACGGACTTTAAGCATCGCTACGGATGAGAAAATCTCATCGTAGTCAACTCCTTGAACTTGTGAAAAACTCTTCGCCACAAGTCGAGCTTCATAGACGGTGACATTACCGCCCACGTCCGTCTTCTTCTTAAAGATCCATTTATCTCAATGGCTTGCCGATCATCGGGCAAGTCCACCAAAGTTCATGCTTTGTTATGATACATGGATCCAATCTCGGATTTCATGGCTTCTAACCATTTGTTGGAATTTGGGCCCACCATTGCTTCTCCATAGCTCGAGGTTCATTGTTGTCTAGCAACATGACCTTCAAGACAGGATCACCGCACCACTCAAACAATCGTATCCTTGTCACCCCACGAGGTACGGTAGTGACTTGATCCAAGTTTCATGATCACTATCATAAGCTTCTACTTCAATCTGGTGTAGGTGCCACAGAACAACTTCCTGTGCCCTCGCTACACACTAGTTGTAGTGATGGTTCAATAACCATATCAAGTCTCCACCATCCTCCCACTCAACTTTTCGAGACAAACTTTTCCTCGAGAAAGGACCCGATTCAAGAAACAATCCCTATTGCTTTTGGATCTGAATTAGGAGGTATACCCAACTGTTTTGGGTGTCCTATGAAGATGCATTTTATCCGCTTTGGGTTCGAGCTTATCAACCTGAAACTTTTCCATACAAGCGCCGCTGCCCCAAACCTTTAAGAAATGACAACTTAGGTTTCTCTAAACCATAGTTCATACGGTGTCATCTCAACGGAATTACGTGGTGCCCTATTTAAAGTGAATGTGGTTGTCTCTAATGCCTAACCCATAAACGATAGTGGTAATTCGATAAGAGACATCATGGTATGCACCATATCCAATAGGGTGCAACTATGATGTTCGGACACACCATCAAACTATGGTGTTCCAGGCGGTATTAATTGTGAAAATAATTTCCACAATGTCTTAATTATGTGCAAAGCTCAGAACTCAGATACTCATCTCTATGATCATATCATAGACATTTCATCCTCTTGTCACGATGATCTTCAACTTCACTCTGAAATTACTTGAACCATTCAATAATTCAGACTTGTGTTTCATCAAGTAAATATACTCTACATCTACTCGAATCATCTGTGAAGTAAGAACATAACGATATTCATCAGATGCCTCAAAGACTCATTGGACTGCACACATCAATATGTGTTACTTCCAACAAGTTGCTATCTTGTTCCATCTTCTCAAACCGAGGCTCTTCACATCTTGCCCATGTGGTATGATTTGCATATCTCAAGTGATTCAAAATCAAGTGAGTCCAAACGATCCATCTGCATGGAGTTTCTTCATGCGACACACCAATAGACATGGTTCGCATGTCTCAAACTTTTCAAAACGAGTGAGTCCAAAGATCCATCAATATGGAGCTTCGCATGCTTTTATACCAATATGACTTACATGGCAAAGCCACAAGTAAGTGGTACTATCATTATTATCTTATATCTTTTGGCATGAAAATGTGTATCACTACGATCGAGATTTCAATAAACCATTCATTTCGGTGCAAGACCATTGAAGGTATTATTCAAATAAACAGAGTAACCATTATTCTCCTTAAATGAATAACCAGATTGCGATAGACATAATCCAATCATGTCTATGCTCAACGCAAACACCAAATCTCGATGGTAGAGGGAGCGTGCGATGCTTGATCACATCAACCTTGGAAACACTTCCAACGATATCGTCACTCACCTTTAGCTAGTCTCCGCTTATTCCGTAGCTTTTATTTCGAGTTACTAACACTTAGCAATCGAACCGTATCTAATACCCTGGTGCTACTAGGAGTACTAGTAAAGTACACATTAACATAATGTATATCCAATATACTTCTATCGACCTTGCCAGCCTTCTCATCTACCAAGTATCTAGGGTAATTCTGCTCCAGTGGTGGTTCCCTTTATTACGTAGCACTTAGTCTCGGTTTGGGTTCAACCTTGGGTTTCTTCACTTGGCAGCAGCTGATTTGCCGCTTCATGAAGTATCCTTATTACCCTTGCCCTTCTTGAAACTAGTGGTTTCACCAACCATCAACAATTGATGCTCCTTCTTGATTTCTACTTTCGCGTGTCAAACATCGCGAGTACCTCAAGGATCATCACATCTATCCCTCGATATGTTATAGCTCATCACGAAGCTCTAGCAGCTTGGTGGTAATGACTTTGGAGAAACATCACTATCTCATCCGGAAGATCAACTCCCACTCAATTCAAGTGATTGTTATACTCGCATAATCTGAGCACAAGCTCAACGATTGAGCATTTCTACCTTAGTTTGTAGGCTAAGAAAATCGCCGGAGGTCTCATACCTCTTGACGTAAGCACGAGCCTGAAAACTCAATTTCAGCCCTCAAACATCTCATATGTTCCGCGACGTTTGAAAAACATCTTTGGTGCCTTAATTCTAAACCGCTTAACCGAACTATCACGTAGTTATCAAAACGTGTATGTCGATGTTCAACATCCACAAACAACGCTTGGGGTTCAGCACACACCGAGCGGTGCATTAAGGACATAAGCTTTCTCTCGTCCGCATAATCGCCATCATCAACTTTCAACTATATTTTCTCTAGGAACAAATCTAAACAAGGAACTAAAACGCGAGCCATTTACATAATTTGCAAAGATCTTTTGACTATGTTCAGATAATTAAGTTCATCTTATGAACTCCCACTCAGATAGACATCCCTCCGGTCATCTAAGTGATTACATGATCCAAGTCAACTAGCCCGTGTCCGATCATCACGTGAGACGGACTAGTCATCATCGGTGAACATCTTCATGTTGATCGATCTACTATACGACTCATGCTCGACCTTTCGGTCTCCGTGTTCGAGGCCATGTCTCGCACATGCTAGGCTCGCAAGTTAACCCCAAGTGTTTTCGCTGTGTAAAACTGTCTTACACCCGCTGTATGTGAACGTAAGAATCCATCACACCCATCATCACGTGGTGCTTAGAAACGACGAACTGTAGCAACGGTGCACAGTCAGGGGAGAACACTTCTTGAAATTTTGTAAGGGATCATCTTATTTACTACCGTCGTCCTAAGTAAACAAGATGCATAAACATGATAAACATCATATGCAATCAAATAGTGACATGATATGGCCAATATCATTTTGCTCCTTTTGATCTCCATCTTCGGGGCTCCATGATCATCATCGTCACCGCATGACACCATGATCTCCATCATCATGATCTCCATCATCGTGTTCCATGAAGTCGTCTCGCCAACTTATTACTTCTACTACTATGGCTACCGTTAGCAATAAAGTAAAGTAATTACATGGCGTTGTTCAATGACACGCAGGTCATACAATAAATAAAGACAACTCCTATGGCTCTGCCGGTTGTCATACTCATCGACATGCAAGTCGTGAATCCTATTACAAGAACATGATCAATCTCATACATCACATATTATTCATCACATTCATCTTGGCCATATCACATCACATAGCATACCCTCGCAAAAACAAGTTAGACGCCCTCTAATTGTTGTTTGCATGTTTTACGTGGCTGCTATGGGTTTCTAGCAAGAACGCTTTCTTACCTACGCAAAACCACAACGTGATTTGCCAATTGCTATTTACCCTTCATAAGGACCCTTTTCATCGAATCCGCTCCGACTAAAGTGGGAGAGATCGCACCGCTAGCCACCTTATGCACGGTGCATGTCAATCGGTGGAACCTGCCTCACGAAGAGTACGTAAGGTCGGTCCGGCCGCTTCATCCCACAATGCCGTCAAACAAGATTGGACTAGTAACGGTAAGCATATTGAACAAAATCAACGCCCACAACTACTTTGTGTTCTACTCGTGCAAAGAATCTACGCAATAGACCTAGCTCATGATGCCATCAGAGGGTAACGAGCGAAATTCAAAATTTTCCTCGTGTCACCAAGATCTATCTATGGAGAAACCAGCAACGAGTAGAAGGAGAGTGCATCTACATACCCTTGTAGATCGCTAAGCGGAAGCGCTCAAGTGAACGGGTTGATGGAGTCGCACTCGCCGTGATTCAAATCACCGATGATCAAGTGCCGAACGGACGGCACCTCCGCGCTCAACACACGTACAGCCCGGCGACGCCTCCCCGCCTTGATCCAGCAAGGAGAGAGGGAGAGGTTGAGGAAGACTCCTCCAGCAGCAGCACAATGGCGTGGTGGTGATGGAGGAGTGTGGCAATCCAGCAGGCTTCGCTAAGCACCACGGGAGAGGAGGAGTACTTGGGAGAGAGGAGAGAGCTGCAACCAAAGGCGAGACCGAATCACGGTATTCTGTGTGTCTCTCGGGCAGCCCCTAGGCCTCACTATTTATAGGGGAGAGGAGGGCTGCGCCCCTGTGAGGGTTTCCCACCCCAGGGGCGGCGGCCAGCCCCTGATCCCATCCGGTGGCGGCGAGGGGAGAGAGGGGAGGCGCCCACCAGGTGGGCCTTAAGGCCCATCTGGACCTAGGTTTTGCCCTCCCTTCATTTCCCACGCCTTGGGCCTTGGTGGGGCGCCCAGCCCACCTAGGGGCTGGTCCCTCCCACACTTGGCCCACGCAGCCTTCGGGGCAGGTGGCCCCACTTGGTGGACCCCGGACCCTCCCGTGGTCCCAGACGTTATCGATAAACCCCAAACTTTTCCGGTGACCAAAACAGACTTCCCATATATAAATCTTTACCTCCGACCATTCCGAACTCCTCGTGACGTCCGGGATCTCATCCGGACTCAACAACATTCGGTAACCACATACAAGCTTCCTTTATAACCCTAGCGCCATCGAACCTTATGTGTAGACCCTACGGGTTCGGGAGACATGTAGACATGACCGAGACGCGTTCTCCGTCAATAACCAACAGCGGATCTGGATACCCATGTTGGCTCCTACATGTTCCACGATGATCTCATCGGATGAACCACGATGTCAAGGACTCAACGATCCCGTATACAATTCCCTTTGTCTAGCGGTATTTTACTTGCCCGAGATTCGATCGTCGGTATACCGATACCTTGTTCAATCACGCTATCGCAAGTCTCTTTACTCGCTCCGCAACACATCATCCCGTGATCAACCCCTTGATCACATTGTGCACATTATGATGATGTCCTACCGAGTGGGCCCAGAGATACCTCTCCATTTACATGGAGGACAAATCCCATCCTCGATCCGTGTCAACCCAATGACACTTTCGGAGATACCAGTAGTGCACCTTTATAGTCACCCAGATACGCTGTGACGCTTGATACACCCAAAGCACTCCTACGGTATCCGGAGTTACACGATCTCATGGTCTAAGGAAGAGATACTTGACATTGGAAAAGCTCTAGCAAACGAACTACACGATCTTTGTGCTATGCTTAGGATTGTCTTGTCCATCACATCATTCTCCTAATGATGTGATCCCGTTATCAACGACATCCAATGTCCATAGTCAGAAACCATGACTATCTGCTGATCACAACGAGCTAGTCAACTAGAGGCTCACTAGGGACATATTGTGGTCTATGTATTCACACGTGTATTACGATTTCCGGATAATACAGTTATAGCATGAATAAAAGACAATTATCATGAACAAGGAAATATAATAATAATACTTTTATTATTGCCTCTAGGGCATATTTCCAACACATGAGTGCCTGCCTGCGAAGTTCACGTGCATAGTCGTTAGGCAGATTCTTCGCGGCTTGGGACGGTGTGCTCAAAAATGACTTAGCCCACTTCTTTTGCTCATCGAAAATACCGCTTGGGCTCGGGCTCTTTTTCTTCTTGCAGTCCGCCTTCCATTTCTCCAAATCAGCAGCCGCGCCTGCGTCGACTTCCTCGGCACTACGCTCCCAAGGCCTTGTGGGGAGAGGCTTGATGATGGCTCCGCACCTTTGTGGTCTTAGGTACATAAGGGTCCGGGTTAATAATCCAGACTGCTTCGCTTCTTTGCCGTATGTGGATTGGGGCGGCGTCGATCACCCACGGACGAGGATCGGGGCGGCGGATGATCACCACGGACGCTAGGATCGGGGCGGCGGCGATCACCACCCGGACGAGGATCGGGGCGGCGGATGATCACCACCGGACGTTGGATCGGGCGGCGTCGGCTGATGTGACGGAGGTGTAGGTGAACCGCCACCACCACCACCACCACCACCACCGCCACCACCGCCACCACCACCACCGTGAGGGGGTGGACTTGTTGTCCTTGGCGCCTCCTGAAACTTGATAAACTTCTTTTGCCATAGAATGTAATGGCGCTTGACATCTCCAAGTCTTTTCTCCCTTCGTGTGTAGCAATTTCAATCTCCGTGTCCTCAAACCCTTGGACTATGTCCTCCACCGTGACACGAGCATAGCCATCTTTAATGGGGTTGTTGTGGTGGAGTGCTCCTGTAAACATGGTAAAGCACTGCCGATGGCTACCTTCATGGACATGTTCCCGATAGGATAATACAGATGACATTCTTTCATCTCCTTTATATCGCCCACGGGTAGCGAGGAGGCTCCGTGCAGTAATTTCACCACCGAGGCTCCGTGCAGTAATTTCGATCACCAGAGGCTCCGTGCAGTAATTTCGATCGTCGGTGCATCTGCACCAGCCGGTGGGGCCTCCGTGGAAGCCACGCTGCTTCTCCGCTGTCTGGCTTCCGAGATCCGCCGGATGATCTTCATGCTGCACCCGAGCTGAATCTCTTTCGCTACTAGTACACTCATGGTTTTCTTCATCACTTCCATTTCCGATGCCAACCGCGCCACAACATCTGCTTCCCGATCCATCTTTCTCTTACGGCTTCAGAATCAGACGGGCCATCGCTTTGGGGAACCCTATTTTCCACGGAATGTGCCCCATGCCTCGTACACGCCCTCCGTGTTCAGATTCCCGAGGGCTTTTGTCGCGCGTCGTTCTCTCTGCTGAACTTGATCTTCCCTGCTGAGCATCCTTCATTGCGCCAATAAGGGCTTGGGTGGGTTTAATTAATTTGCCTGTAAACACACTCCCTGCCTCCGGGTTCAGCGTTCCCCATGCCCGTATTCACCAGCTTTTGGCCCTTGGGTCCCATCCTCCGTACTGGACGGATTCCTCGCGCCTCACTCGTTCTCCATCTTCTCCAACCTAGGCACCCAAATGCGATACCCTCCTGGCCCCATAACATGATTGTACTCCTTCTTAGCCGCATTTTCCTTATTTTTTTCGATATTTCAATGAACTGCTCCGATTTCTTTTGCTTCACAAATTCTGGCCAATCATCTTTCGGTTTCTCATATTGGCCGATTTAAACCGAGTCTTGTTCTGCTTGACAAAGTCACGGGCTAGATTTTGCTTGAATTTCCTAATGCGCCGGCCATCTTATGAAGAGCGAACTGTTTGACTAGCCTCCTCCTCTCCTTGTTTTCCTCAATCTTGTTACCCTCCTCATCGAATTTGTTGTATTCCGGAGGTAGAACGAAATGTTCCATAAGCTTCTTGAAGCAATCTTTTTTTGTTCTCTTATCGACAAAAGTGAAACCATCAATTCGTGCCTTCTTTGGCTCATTCCACTCCTGGACGGTGATCGAGACGTTGTCTCTAACAATGGCTCCGCATTGGTGACAAACTTGGTGGCGTTCTTGCGGGCTCCAGCGCCTGCCGGTTGCACCGTCGACAACCGCGATGGTGCATGTTTCTCCTTGTTTCATCGTCTGGTTGCGCCACGCTTTGACGCATTTAACTCGATTGTTTCGACGATCCGCCGAGGGCTAAAATAAGAAAGAGAGTCGCTCGCGTTAGTACACACATATTTATTCAAATCGCTTAGTTTGTATCACCAGAGGCTCAATGTATATATATACCTCGGCGGAGGTGGTTGCTACTTCCATTTGAAGATCGCTGCTTTATCGACGCTTTCTTCGCATCATCTTGCCGACGGCGCCTTCATCTTCACCGTCAAGGTTCGGATAAGAAGAGATATCATCTTCTTCTTCTCCGGTCGGCACATATTGAATATCGCCGCTTATGATGCCGAACATATGTGCTTCACCGTCCGGATCATAGTTGTCCATAATCGGTCAGCTCTATCGTCCGCCATTATGTCACCCCGAAAACATGTAGTAAAACAAATTAATTAAGTGAAGAAGGGGGCGGTGGCGGTGGCGGTGGCGAAGGGCGGTGGCAAAAGGAGGGGCGAGAAGGGGTGGGAGAGGGTGTCGCGGTAGAGCGCGAGACGGGCGGCAGACGACGGCGTCACGGAGAGGGAGGCGAGGACAACACACATGTATAACCTCGCCGCCTCTCGATCCCAAAAAACACCGCATCGCCGATCCCTCGCCGCCCCTGCCGCCACCTCCATTTTATTTTTTGTTTTTCTTTGGCGGTTTTCTGTTGTTTTGTTTTTTCACTTTATATGTATTTTTTGATTTTATAGCCCGCCTCTTTTTGTTTTTTTTTGGTTAATTATCAAATTTTACGGTTTTTTGTTAATTATCAAGTTTTAAGTTATTTACCGCTTTTGTTATACTAATTAACTAGTTAAAATTCAAAGAACAAAAGAAAAAAAAAAAAAAAAAAAATTCGGTGGCCTTTTTCTTCCTTTTTTTTTTTTTTCATCTGTTTTTTTTTGTTTTCTTCTTTCCTTCTTTCTTCTTCTTCCTTTTTCCTTTTCTTTCTTCTTCTTCTTCCTTTTCTTTCTTCTTTCTTCTTCTTCTTGTGGCGAGGAGAGGACGGCAGTGTGGCAGGCAGGGCGGGCGGCGGGCGGCGGCAAGGGCCTGTGGCACGGGCGGCGGGCGGCGGCGGCGGGCGGCGGCAAGGGCGCAGGCACCGCGGCGGGCAAGGGCAGCGCGGCGCCATCGGGACGGGCGGCGGCGCCATCGGGACGGGGCGGCGGCGCTGCAGGGCTTTGCGTCGGCGGCGTCGCGGCGTCGATCGCGCCGGGCAGCGTCGGCGTCGGCGTCGGCGTCGAAGGCTGGGCAGCGCCAAGGCCGAGAGAGAGGAGAATGGGAGGCAAAACTGCTAAGTGCAGTATTTATAGACGAACCTTTAGTCGCGGTTGGGAGGCGGACGGCGATTAAAGGGTACTTTAGTCGCGTCCGCCTCCCCAACCGCGACTAAAGGTTTTGTTGCCGCTGCTCTTCACAGAAGACCCTTTAGTCGCGGTTGGGGATTAACAACCGCGACTAAAGGGTAACCTTTAGTCGCGTCCGCCTCCCCACCGGGACTAAAGGTCTGTGGCTGAACTGGCGCGGTGCGGTGGGATGTTTAGTCCCACTCGCTAGCCGAGAGGCTTCGACAGATGGTTTATAAGCGGCTGCGCCACCACTTCGAGCTCCTCTCAAATGCAAAGCTTACGGGCCTATTCTCACACTATGAGCTGAGTGGGCCTATTGGGCCTTCTGCGGGCTCAATCTGGCCCATTAATGGGTTTCTAGTCGATTCAGCCGTGGTGGCCCAAAGAGGTGGCATATTTTTATTTTTTGCCTGTTTTTTGTTTTCATTTTTGCTTTATTTATTTTGTTTTGTTTCTACTTACAACAAAAAACTTATTTATTTTATTTTATTTTGTTTCTAATTACTTATTTATTTTACTTTATGATAATTATTTTTGCTATTAAAGTTTCTAATTACTTATTTATTTATGTTATTAAAATCTTAAAATATAATTATATATCAAAAAATCAGAAAATAAAACTAATTCATTTTAAATTCTTGTTTTTCTTCTGCTTTTTTCTTCCTTTTTCTTCTTTTTTTTTTCTTCTGCTTGTTTCTTCCTTTTCTTGTTTTTCTTCTTTTTTCTTCCTTTCTTCCTTTTTCCTTTTTTCTTCTTTTTTCTTCTGCTTTGTTTTTTTCTTATGTTTTTCTTCTGCTTTTTTTTTTTCTTCTTTTTCCTTTTTTCTTCTCGCTTGTTTTTTTCTTCTGTTTTTCCTTTTTTCTTCTTTTTTTTTCTTCTTTTTTTTCCTTTTCCTTCTTTCTTCTTCTTCCTTTTTCTTTTAAAATCAGAAAAATAAAACTAATTCATTTTAAAATCTTAAAAATACAATTATATATCAAAAAATCAGAAAATAAAACTAATCCTTTGAAGGTTTGACAAAAGGTTTGATACATCATTCAGTTCATCGACCAAATACAAAGTTTGGTACAATAAATTATTACACATCAATTCTTCCCTTGTGTCCCTCGCTTGCTTACGATTGTGCCGTATCCATGGAGCATCCTCATCATTTAACTTAATGCTTGGGTCGGTGTTCACCTTGAAGGGCGGAATTTCAGCAAACATATTATAATCTTCGACTTTGTCTGTCTTGTCCTCCACTCCCACGATGTTTCTTTTCCCCGAAGAACAATGTGGCGCTTTTGATCATCGCATGATGTAATGATCGCTTTTCTTATCTTTCCGCTTCCTCGGTTTGCTACTCATGTCCTTCACATAGAAAACCCGAGCGACATCTTTCGCTAGGACGAATGGTTCGTCAAGGTAACCAAGATTGTTGAAATCCACCATTGTCATTCCGTATTGCTGGTCCACCTTTACCCCACCTCCCGTTAGCTTGAACCATTTGCACCGAACAAAGGGACCTTAAAGGAGGGTCCATAGTCAAGTTCCCATATCTCCTCTATGTAACCATAATATGTGACCTTTTGCCCATTCTCGGTTCTTGCATCAAAGCGACACCACTGTTTTGGTTGGTGCTCTTTTTATCTTGGGCGATCGTGTAAAATGTATTCCCATTTATCTCGTACCCTTGGAAAGTCGTTATAGTCGAAGATGGTGTCTTGGCCAACATGTACAAATGATCTACAACATCATTGTCATTCATTAAATGTTTTCTCAACCAACCGCCGAAAGTCTCCATGTGGGCCTTCCTAATCCAGATTCAGGCTTCCCGGGTTGTCCGAAAGGTAAAATATTCTTGTGTTTCTCAAAGTACGGAGCCACCAAGTTGGAATTGGTCAAGACAAGGTGGTGTGCTTCATCGAGAGAATGGCCGTCCATACATATCGTTGATTTCCTTCCAATCGTGCCTTTTCCACTTAGTCTCCCCGTGTCGCGATCGAGGAAGACCAATCGGCTTAAGGTCGAACAAAGTCAACACAAAACTCAATTACCTCCTCATTTCCATAGCCCTTGGCGATGCTTCCTTCCGCCTAGCACGGTTACTTAACATATTTCTTTAATACTCCCATGAACCTCTCAAGGGGAACATATTGTGTAGAAATACAGACCGAGAACGGAAATCTCTTCGACTAGGTGAACCAGGAGGTGCGCTATAATATTGAAGAAGGATGGCGGAACACCAACTCGAAATCGACAAGACATTGGATCACATCGCTCAGAACCGTGGTAGAACTTCCGGATTGATTACCTTCGAGAGATTGCATTGAGGAATGCACATAGCTTCACAATGGCTAATCAAACATTTTCCGCAGAGCCCTCAAAGCAATCGGAAGCAATTGCGTCATAATCACGTGGCGCCGTGAGACTTCGTGTTTTGGAACTTTTTCTCCGCCATGTTTATTATTCCCTTTATATTGGGCGAGAATCCAGACGGGACCTTCATACTGCTCGGGCATTCAAAAAGATGACCTTCTCTTCTTTGGTCGAGCGTAGCTGGCACGACCTTGAAACCATTCCGATGCCGGTCATCGTGGTCTTTCAAACGTTGCTGGTCCCGCCGTGCTTCCTTTGTATCATTTGTCTTCCCATACACGCCCAAGAAGCTTAGGAGGTTCACGCAAATATTCTTCGTAACGTGCATCACGCCGATTGCAGAGCGGACATCTAGGACTTTCCAATATTCTAGCTCCCGAATATAGATTTCTTCTTCCACATGGCTGCGTGCCCGCCGGCTCCCTTCGAACTGATTGTCCGCCAGACCTTTCCAAAGATGACTTTCAAATCCTTGACCATATCAAATACCTCGGACCAAGCGTTCCGCAGCTTCGCCGGTGATCTGCCTTGCCGCTGTAATGCTTGCCTTTCTTTCATCGATGAATTTTCGAAGAAATCGACGATGCCCAAGGTACACGCTTCTTCTTACAATTTGGCAAATGTACACTTTCAGTCTCATGTAAGCAAAGTGCGTGCATGCATTGTATCCCTTATTTGACAGTTCCCGAAGGTTACTAAGAGCAGGCCAATCGTTGATGGTTACGAAAAGCAACGCCAGAGGTCAAATTCCTCTTGTTTGTGCTCATCCCACACACGGACACCACCCCACAGCTGTAAAAGTTCATCAACTAATGGCCTTAGGTACACATCGATGTCGTTGCGGGTTGCTTCGACCTTGGATGAGCACTGGCATCATAATGAACTTCCGCTTCATGCACAACCAAGGAGGAAGGTTGTAGATGCATAGAGTCACGGGCAGTGCTATGGCTGGAGCTCTGCACGCCAAAAGGATTCATGCCATCCGTGCTTAGAGCAAATCTTATGTTCCTTGCGCCACCGCAAAATCTCTGAACCATCTGTCGATCTTTCTCCATTGCGCTCCATCTGCGGTGTGTCTCAACTCCCCGTCCGACTTACGCTCCTCTTTGTGCCATCGCAACAACTTGGCATGCTCTTTGTTCATGAACAGACGTTTCAACCGTGGTATTATAGGAGCATACCACATCACCTTGGCGGGAACCCTCTTCCGGGTTTCGCCCTCAACATCGCTCACCGTGGTCATCGCCTCGATCTTATAACGCAATGCAAGGCATACCGGCATTCATTCAAATTCTCGATTCACCGCGGTAGAGGATGCGATCGTTGATGCATGCATGTATCTTCGTAACCTCTAAACCTAGAGGGCGATAACCTTCTTTGCTTCAGACGTCTTCAAGGGCAACTCGTTATCCTTGGAAACATATTCTTCAACATTTTCAGCAAGTTTTCAAATGCCGAGTCAGCTACACCTGCCTCGCCTTCCATTTCAGCAAATCCAGCAGCAGCCCAGCTTTTTCAGACCATCATCGCATCCGGGGTACAGCGCCTTTACGTGATCCTCTAACATGCGATCCAAATTCTCCCTCTCCTTTTCGGTTTCAAGCGTCTCCGTGCATCAAGAATGGTCCGACCAAGATCATCAACGGATCATCACGCGCCTCTTCTTCACCTTCCCTTCACCTTCAAATCCTCCATGAAAGTATCACCGAAATGAGCAAGATAGCTTTCATCGATGAAATCATCCCCTTCTTCATCTTCTTCCATTATAACCCCTCTTTCTCCATGCTTGGTCCAACAATTATAGCTTGGCATGAAACCCTTCAAGCGAGATGCATGTGAACAACTCTTGAGGAAGAGTAACCCTTCTCATTCTTCAGATAACACATGGACAGATAACAAAACCCCCGCTTGTTCGCATTAGCCACTACGAGGAAATCTTTCAAACCCGTAGTGAACTCGCTTGAGAGTCGGTTACCGTACATCCATTGCCGATTCATCTCGCATTATTATAATATAAAATATATAATTAACCATCATGCATTTGTTATGAACTACACACATGCATATTGACACATCAAAGGTTCATCAAGTTGCTAACATGATCGAAGAGTGTGGCTCCAACACTTCATGTCATGTTTGTTTCATGCTCTTGGGGCATGCATTTCATCAAACACCTTATGTGCATAAGAGGAACCAAAAGCAAACCTACACCCACTTGTGAAGAGAATGGCTCCAAATGGCTGCTGGATGGGTATATATAGGGAGGGCTTTAGTCGCGGTTGGCACAGGCAAACCGTGACTAAAAGGTGCCGAAGGCCTTTAGTCGCGGTTGTCTGGCCAACCGCGACTAAAGCCCTCACGTGGCCACCGAGCGCCTGGGCCAGAGACTTTGGTCGCGTTCCTACAGCTTAGGGCCTTTGGTCGCGGTTCACCTCCGAATCATGACTAAAGGTCCCATTGGTCGGGTTCCTACAGCCATGACTTATGGGGCTGGACGGAAAGCCTGTTTTTCCACTAGTGACCCTTTAGGTACTCTTTTTGGCATGGGTAAGGCAGATAATATACTTGTGTAGCTTGGGTAGCCGCAATGAAGAGATCGGTTCCGGCATATATGGTTGATGGTTTAACTACGACCAAACCAATGGAAGGCGTATGTTTTACCCCCTCCATATATCGAACCATCGGCATTTGAACACATGCAGACTTAGGGTCTCGCGCCCATGGCGGAATTTAATCTCGTACATATTTTGTACCCTTCCGTAGTAGTCTACCGAATTTTGACCGGAGGTGTACACTCCGGTATTTATAGTTTTGGGATCGGGCCGACTGTTCTGGTGCTCCTCTATATGGAAGCGATACCCATTCACATCATACTTTTTACATGTCATGACGGCAGGGTCAAAACCCATGGAAACACATCTCAATTCATCATCCATAGATATGTTCGGATCTTTTCCCTACAAGTATAACTGAAATTGTTGCGTGCATTAGTTCGGTTAACTAATAAATGTTGCACTGGGTATTTAATAGGGGAGTGTGGAAAATTACTTTCTCCATGAACCAAGCAACAAAATTTTTACGGCCAGGGTTTCCATGACGGAGAAGAGAAAGTGCCTCCGCCTCAGTAGGAGGATTCATTCCCGTCCATTCCTCTTGAACGAAATCACTAAGAAAAGAAAAGAGGTGTTAGACCGGGACTAAGTGAACATAGAACATGATGATGTGGAAGACATAAAGGAATGGTGTAGTGGTATTACCTCATCCACACTTCCTCAACTTCCTTGATGTTTGCAAGATGAACATGAGGTCCTCGCACTCTTATCGTGGCATGTTATAAGATTTTGAGGCCCCAGCCCTCCCACCTTGCACATTAAATAGATGGAGCCTAGGTTGATACTTGGGCTCTTCTATATTGTATCCAGGCACCTTGTTATGCAGATGGCAAACGTGGTCTGGATAGTATGATGTCCTGAGGTCTGACACCTCCTCTAGGATAACTGCCTCAGGAAGCTTCAATCTTAGCTTTGTTTCCACATTTCATCGAGATGCTTGTTCTCGCCTCTCGTGGTCAGATCGCCAGGACGATTCTCGCACAACCCCCCAACAATACCTCGCTCATGAGGTGCGAATGAGATGTGTCATTAGAGTAAAGAAGCTCGCGAAAAGATCTTCTCTAGCTTGACTATCAACTCCGGTGCCTTCTTATGCAATTTTTCAATCACGCCTTTACTTACTTCTTTAGCACAGAGCGTGCAGAAGAAACTGCTTAGCTCGGCAAGCACTCGCCAGGCATGCTCGGGGACATAGCCTCGAACCATCACTAGCATTATCCGCTCAATCCATACATGGTAGTCATGACTCTTCAGGTCGGTCACTTTGCCCGTTGAAAGATTGACTCCATTACTTATATTCGATGCATAACCATCGGTGAACTTCAAAATGTGTTTCAGCCAGATAAGTACTTCCTTTTTTTCTGGCGGTTTAAAGACAAAGTCAGCATCTGGCTTGAACCTATTTTTTCGATCGCTTGTGGGAGGCTTCATGTTCAGACGTGGTCTATCACAAATTCTCTGTTGATCGACTCTAGCTTTAATGTTATCCTTCGTCTTATCTGGAATGTTGAGGATCGTGTGGAAAAGGGACTCTGCCACATTCTTTTCAGTGTGCATCACATCGATATTGTAAGGAAGTTTGAGGTCCTTGAAATAGGGAAGCTGTGAGAAGGGGGTAATGTGAGTCCAGTTGTGCGTCTCACCATATCCCTCAAAGCCTTTGGCTTTGGCTTTGGCTTTGCCTTTGACTTTAGGCTCGAGAGCTTTTAGCTGAGCAAGAACATCTGCCCTCGAAAATGTTGGAATCTCGGTTACTTCATGAACAACCCGGCCTTTCGTGAAGTTCTTCTTTTCTTCCCTGTCTGGATGGTCTGGAGGGAGGAACTGTCGATGCAGGTCATGTTGGGGAACGTAGTAATTTCAAAAAATTTCCTACGCACACGCAAGATCATGGTGATGTATAGCAACGAGAGGGGAGAGTGTTGTCTACGTACCCTCGAGACCCGGCGAAGCGATCACAACGTAGAGGAAGTAGTCGACGCTCTCCTCGCGATCCGACCGATCCCGGCGCCGCCACTCGACGCCCGAGTTCTTGACACACGACAGCTCGATGACGCCCTCTCGACTCGATCCAGCCGAGTGTCGAGGGAGAGTTTCACAAGACGACGGGCGTGGTGACGATCTTGATGTTTCACTGGCGCAGGCTTCGCTTAAGCTTCATGACGGTATGACCGAGGTGGAATATGGTGGAGGGGCACCGACACGGCTAAGGAACGATCCAAAGATCAAACTTGTGTGTCCTAGGGTGCCCCCTGCCCCGTATATAAAGGAGGGAGGGGGAGGCCGGCCGCCCAGAGGAGGCGCTGGAGGAGTCCTACTCCCACCGGGAGTAGGACTCCCCCTTCCTAGTTGGAATAGGATTGGGGGAGGGAAGAGGAAAGGGCGCCTCCTCCTGTCCTATTCGGACTGGGGGGGGGCACGCGCCACCCCTGGCCGGCCCTTCCTCTTCTCCTCGAGGCCCACCGAGGCCCATTTACCCCGGGGTTCCGTAACCTCCCTGACTCGGTAAATTCTGTTTTCGCCCGAACCATTCCAACTCCAAACATGGGCTTCCAATATATCAATCTTTATGTCTCGACCATTCCGAGACTCCTCGTCATGTCCGTGATCACATCCGGACTCGAACTTCTTCGTACATCAAAATACATAAACTCATAATAACCGCCATCGAAACCTTAAGCGTGCGGACCCTACGGTTCGAGAACAATGTAGACATGACCTAGAACTATTCTCGGTCAATAACCAATAGCGGACCTGGATGCCCATATTGGTTCCTACATATTCTACGAAGATCTTTGTCGGTCGATCCGCATAACAACATACGTTGTTCCTTTGTCATCGGTATGTTACTTGCCCGAGATTCGATCGTCGGTATCCAATACCTAGTTCAATCTCGCACGGCAAGTCTCTTTACTCGCTCCGTAATACATCATCTCACAACTAACTCATTAGTTGTAGTGCTTGCAAGGCTTCATGATGTGCATTACCGAGAGGGCCCAGAGATACCTCTCCGACAATCGGAGTGACAAAACCTAATCTCAAATACGCCAACCCAACATCTGCCTTTGGAGACACCTGTAGTACTCCTTTATAATCACCCAGCACGCTGTGACGCTTGGTAGTACCCAAAGTGTTCCTCCGTAAACGGAGTTGCATAATCTCATAGTTACAGGAACATGTATAAGTTATGGATAAAAGCAGTAGCAACATACTAAACGATCGTGTGCTAAGCTAATGGAATGGGTCATGTCAATCAGTTCATTCTACTAATGATGTGACCTCGTTAATCAAATAACAACTCTTTGTTCATGGTCAGAAACATAACCATCTTTGATTAACAAGCTAGTCTAGTAGAGGCATACTAGTGACATCTTGTTTGTCTATACATTCACACATGTATTATGTTTCCGGTTAATACAATTCTAGCATGAATGATAAACATTTATCATGAAATAAGGAAATAAATAATAACTTTATTATTGCCTCTAGGGCATATTTCCTTCAGTCTCCCACTTGCACTAGAGTCAATAATCTAGATTACATAGTAATGATTCTAACACCCATGGAGTCTTGGTGCTGATCATGTTTTGCTCGTGGAAGAGGCTTAGTCAACGGTTCATGACATTCAGATCCGTATGTATCTTGCAAATCTCTATGTCTCCCACCGGACTAAGTCCCGGATGGAATTGAAGCGCCTCTTGATGTGCTTGGTCCTCTTGTGAAATCTGGATTCCTTCGCTAAGGCAATTGCTCCAAGATTGTCACGAAAGATTTTCATTGACCCGATGCACTAGGTATGACACCTAGATCGGATATGAACTCCTTCATCCGCACTCCTTCATTAGCTGCTTCCGGTTGCTATGTATTCCGCTTCACATGTAGATCCCGCCACGACGCTTTGTTTAGAACTGCACCAACCGACAGCTCCTCCGCTTAGTGTAAATACGATCCGGTCTGCGATTTAGAATCGTCCGGATCGGTGTCAAAGCTTGCATCAACGTAACTGCCATTTATGAGCTCTTTGTCACCTCCATATACGAAAACATATCCTTAGTCCTTTTCGTATTTCAGATGTTCTTGACCGCTGTCCAAAGATCCACTCTGGATTACTTTGGTACCTCCCTGCTAAACTTATAGCAAGGCACACATCAGTCTGGTACACAAGATTGCATACATGATAGAGCCTATGGCTGAAGCATAGGAACATCTTTCATTTTCTCTCTATCTTCTGCAGTGGTCGGGCATTGAGTCTTACTCAACTTCACACCTTGTAACACGTGCAAGAACCCTTTCTTTGCTTGATCCATTTTGAACTTCTTCAAAATTTTGTCAAGGTATGTGCTTTGTGAAAGTCCAATTAAGCGCCTTGATCTATCTCTATAGATCTTAATGCCCAATATGTAAGAAGCTTCACCGAGGTCTTTCATTGAAAAACTCTTATTCAAGTATCCCTTTATGCTATCCAGAATTCTATATCATTTCCGATCAGCAATATGTCATCTACATATAATATCGTAAATGCTACTGAGCTCCCACTCACTTTCTTGTAAATACAGGGCTTCTCCAAAAGTCTGTACAAACCCAAATGCTTTGATCACACTATCAAAGCGCTTATTCCAACTCCGAGATGCTTGCACCAGTCCATAAATGGATCATTGGAGCTTGCACACTTTGTTAGCTCCTTTGGATCGATAAAACCTTCTCGTTGCATCATATACAACTCTTCTTCCGTAAATCCATTCAGAATGCAGCTTTTACATCCATTTGCCAAATTTCATAATCATAAAATGCGGCAATTGCTAACATGATTCGGACGGACTTAAGCATCGCTACGGGTGAGAAGGTCTCATCGTAGTCAATCCCTTGAACTTGTCGAAACCCTTTGCATAAGTCGAGCTTTGTAGACAATAATATTACCGCCGGCGTCGGTCTTCTTCTTGAAGATCCACTTGTTTTCTATTGCTTGCCTACCCTCGGCAAGTCAACCAAAGTCCATACTTTGTTTTCATACATGGATCCCATCTCGATTTCATGGCCTCAAGCCATTTTATGAATCTGGGCTCACCATCGCTTCTTCATAGTTCGTAGGTTCATCATGATCTAGTAGCATGATTTCCGAACAGGATTACCGCACCACTCAGTGCGGATCTTACTCTGTTGATCTACGAGGTTCAGAGTAACTTGATCTCAAGTTTCATGATCAACATCATCAACTTCCTCACTACTTGGTATAGATGTCTCGTAAACCGGTTTCTGCGATTTAACTACTTTCAAGTAAGGGAGAAGGTACTATTACCTCATCAAGTTCCACTTTCCTCCCACTCACTTCTTTCGAGAGAAACTCCTTCTCTAGAAAGGATCCATTCTTAGCAACGAATGTCTTGCCTTCGGATCTATGATAGAAGGTGTACCCAACTGCTCTTTTGGGTATCCTATGAAGACACATTCGATTTGGGTTCGAGCTTATCAGGTTGAAGCTTTTTCACATAAGCATCGCATCCTCAAACTTTAAGAAACGACAACTTTGGTTTCTTGCCAAACCACAGTTCATAAGGTGTCGCCTCAACGGATTTCGACGGTGTTCTATTCAGTGTGAATGCGGCCGCCTCTAGAGCATAACCCCAAAACGATAGCGGTAAATCAGTAAGAGACATCATAGATCGCACCATATCTAGTAAAGTACGATTCTGACGCTCGACACACCATTACGCTGTGGTGTTCCGGTGGCGTGAGTTGCTAAACTATTCCGCATTGTTTCAAATGTAGACCAAACTCAGAACTCAAATATTCACCTCCACGATCGATCGTAGAAATTTAATTTTCTTATTACGATGATTTTCAACTTCACTCAAATTCTTTGAACTTTTCAAATGTTTCAGACTTATGTTTCATTAAGTAGATATACCCATATCTGCTTAAGTCATCTGTGAAGGTGAGAAAATAACGATATCCGCCACGAGCCTCAACATTCATCGGACCACATACATCTCAGTATGTATGATTTCCAACAAATCTGTTGCTCTCTCCATAGTACCGAGAACGGGTTCTAGTCATCTTGCCCATAAGGCACGGTTCGCAAGTGCCAAGTGATTCATAATCAAGTGACTCCAAAAGTCCATCAAGATGGAGTTTCTTCATGCGCTTTACACCGATATGATCTAAACGGCAAGTACCACAAATAAGTTGCACTATCATTATCAACTCTGCATCTTTTGGTTTCAACATTATGAATATGTGTATCACTACTATCGAGATTCATCAAAATAGACCACTCAAGGGTGCATGACCATAAAAGATATTACTCATATAAATAGAACAACCATTATTCTCTCGATTTAAATGAATAACCGCCTCGCATCAAACAAGATCCAGATATAATGTTCATGCTCAACGCAGCACCAAAT
>JAHHZJ010000709.1:0-26263 GCA_021437245.1 Aegilops speltoides | reverse complement strand
TGGGCTGTTGGGACACCGCAGGGTTTAAACTTTCGAGAGCCGTGCCCGCGTTATGTGGCGATGGGAATTTGTTAATGTCCGTTGTAGACAACTTGACACTTGATCCGAATTAAAACGCATCAACCGAGTGTGTAGTCGTGATGGTCTCTTCTGCGGAGTCCGGAAGTGAACACGGTTTCAGGTTATGTTTGACGAAGTAGGTGTTCGTGGATCACCTCTTGATCATTGCTAGCTTCACGTCTGCTCCGCTTTGTTCTCTTCTCGCTTACTTATGAGGTTAGCCACCATATCATGCTTAGTCGCTGCAGCAACCTCACCACTTTACCCCTTCCTTTCCCTTTAAGCTTTGCTAGTCTTGATACCCATGGTAATGGGATTGTCGAGTCCTCGTGACTCACCGTGATACTTCCAAACCAGTTTGGTGTGCCTATGTTACCGAGAAAGCAGGTGACGATTCAAGCTCAAGGAGGAGCTCGATGAAGATCTTGCCCTTTGTGTTGTTTCTGCTCTAGTTGATCAAGAGTGGAGCCCAGCTTGGGGTCGATCGGGACCGCTTTGTCGATTTGGGGTTCTTCTTTTTATTTTGGTTCCGTAGTCGGACCTTGATTGTATCTCGGATGATGTAATGCTTTATTCATGTATTTGTGTGAAGTGGCGATTGTAAGCCAACTATGTATCTCTTTCCCTTATGTATTACTTGGGTTGTGTGAAGATTACCTCATTTTACATTGCTTTCAATGCGGTTATGCCTCTAAGTCGTGCTTCGACATGCGGGAGAGATATAGCCGCATCGAGGGCGCTACACAGTGCATGCTTACCTTGTTGACATGATGCTCATTTGTGAGGAGGCTCATTGTGCCTGCATTTCAGCCACTTGATGTCTCACATATCATGTGGTGTGAGCTTTCAGTTTGTCGTGTTCAACCAGAGCCATTAGGCATGTCGGTCTTAGTGGGTCATTCCGAAAAGTTAATCACATAAAGACCGTTTTGACATGCCCAACAAAGGCTACCTTTAAGAGTCTTGCTCCACAAGAGGGCCACTTTCGATCAATATCAAATAAAGTGGCAAAGCCCATGAGTGCAAGTTGACGAACGAAAGTAGATTGTGCAAGGGACTCAACAAGCATGACTTTCTCTCATCGTTAGATCATGAGAAATGAAAACCTTGCAAGACCCAATACCTTAGAAGACGAGGCATCACCCCACTCGACAAGCAGTGGGCATAGAAGGGATCTTGTGCACTTCCACCACCAAGTCCTTGTTTCGGTCATATGATTTGTGGCTCCACTATCGAACAACCATGATCCCGCACTAAGCAAACACCTACAAGAGATCAATGCTTGGTTTTAGGTACCCATTTTGTAGTGGGTCCTTTGATGTTAGTAACAAGGGTCTTAGGAACCCAAATAGACCATTCAATGTACTCATAAGGAGAACCAACAAATTTAGCATAAATATGCCCATCATTAGCACGGCACACAACACATAAGAAGGGTTAAAATCGCCTTTGTTGGAAGGTGGCATTGCCCCTTTGACATCACCACCCTTCACATTGTTCTTCTTCTCCTTAGGAGCATCCTCTCCCTCCTTCAAAAAAGTTTGCTTGAGAGGGGTGGTCGCTTGGTCTTGTCATTCTTCTTCTTGTTCTTGGACTTAAAAGTAACCCAACTCCCTCCTGGCCACAACTTCCTTTCATTGCTCAAAAGGTCATTGAGGTTCTTCTCACCTTGTATGCACGCCATAAGGCCTTTCTCAAGTTGCTCCTTCAACTTGGCATTCTCTCCACAAGATGCACATGCTCACAACATGGGTTAGTGGCATTTGCATTATCAATTAATACCATATGAGGAAAGGTGGCTTTCTCCTTGGTAAACCGATGACCCACAAGTGTAGGGGATCTATGGTAGTCCTTTCGATAAGTAAGAGTGTCGAACCCAACGAGGAGCGTATGAAATGATAAGTTGTTTTCGTAAGGTTTTCTCTGTAAGCAATCGAAATTGTAGGTGATAGATAGTTTTGTGATAAGATAAATAGTAACGAGTAACAAGTAAATAAAGTGCAGCATAGGCCCAATCCTTTGTGTAGCAAAGGATAAGCCTGACAATTTCTAATAATGAGAAAGAGCTCCCGAGGACACATGGGAATTATCGTCTGCTTAGTTTTCATCACGCTCATATGATTTATGCTCGTAGACTTTGATAATTTGATATGTGGGTGGACCGGTGCTTGGGTACTGCCCTTACTTGGACAAGTATCCCACTTATGATTAACCCTATTGCAAGCGCCTCAGAACTACAAAAGAAGTATTAAGGTAAACCTAACCACAACATTAAACATATGGGTCCAAATCAGCCCCTAACGGCAAACGATAAACTAGGGTTTAATCTTCCGTCACCTAGCAACCCATCATCTACTTATTACTTCCCTATGCCTTCCTCTAGGCCCAAATAATGGTGAAGTGTCATGTAGTCGATGTTCACATAACACCACTAGAGGAAAAGACAACATACATCTCATCAAAATATCGAATCTAATACCAAATTCACATGACTACTAATAGCAAGACTTCACCCATGTCCTCAGGAACAAACGTAACTACTCACAAAGCATATTCATGTTCATAATCAGAGGGGTAATAATATGCATAAAGGATCTGAACATATGATCTTCCACCAAGTAAACCAATTAGCATCAACTACAAGGAGTAATCAACACTACTAGCAACCCACAAGTACCAATTTGTGGTTTTGATACAAGATTGTATACAGGAGATGAACTAGGGTTTTGAGAGGAGATGGTGCTGGTGAAGATGTTGATGTAGATTGACCCTCCATGATGAGAGGATCTGGCGATATGACGTTGGTGATGATTTCCTCCCGAGGGAAGTGTCCCTGCAATAGCTCCGCCAGAGCCCTAAATTGGTTCTCATGCAAGGTTCTCCGCTGTGGCGCGGAGTTTCGCCCCGTAAGCTGCCCATGAATTTTTCCAGGTAAAAGCTCTCATATAGCGTAAGATGGACACCGAGGCTCCACCAGGGGCCCATGAGATAGGGGGCTACTAGTAGGGGGTTGCGCCTCCACTCTCCCCGGATGTGGTGCGCCCCGGTGTATTTCTTTTGCTCAATAATTTTATAAATTCCAAAAACATGTTTCGTGGAGTTTCGTGATTTTTGGAGCAAAGGCAGAATAGGTTTCCAATGTTTGCTCCTTTTCCACCAGAATTCCAAATTGCCGACATTCCTCCTCTTCATGGTAAACCTTGTAAAATAAGAGAGAATATCCATAAGTATTGAGATATAATGTAATAACAACCCATAATGCAATAATATTGATATAAAAGCATGATGCAAAATGGATGTATCAACTCCCCCAAGCTTAGACCTCGCTTGTCCTCAAGTGGAAGCCGATATCGAAAAATATGTCCACATGTTTAGAGATAGAGGTGTCGATAAAAATAAAATACGACATGAGGGCATCATGATCATTCTTATAACAACAACATATATAGATTCTATCATATGATTTCTTATGCTCAAGTAACAATCAATTCACAATGTCAAGTATGGTTCAAACACTTCATTGAGAACTAACAAACTACAATCTCACCATTGAAGCAATTGCAATTTATCATAACATCGTAAAGAGTCAACAATAGAGCTTTTCAAAGCAAGTTCACATACTCAACTATCTTGTAGTCTTCTATAATTGCTAACACTCACGCAATACTTGTGGTTATGGAGTTTCAAATGACACCGAGAAAGATAGGGCTTATTGTGTTGCTCCCCACGATTCACCTTTAGGTGATGTCAACAATAATGACTCAAGCACAAAGTAAAAACATAAAGTAAAAGATAGGCCCTTCAGAGAGGGAAGCAGGGTTGTCATGTGCTTAGGGTTGATGCACAAA
Source organism: Aegilops speltoides (assembly GCA_021437245.1). Classification (NCBI taxonomy): domain Eukaryota; kingdom Viridiplantae; phylum Streptophyta; class Magnoliopsida; order Poales; family Poaceae; genus Aegilops; species Aegilops speltoides. Next base: position 22,355 of record JAHHZJ010000709.1, on the reverse strand, counting down.
ATCTTAATGCAAAAGAACATCACTTTATATCCCCTTGTATGTGGACCTTTATTATGCAAATTCGCCGCTTTTATTACTTCCACAACAAGATCATACAAAGCTTATTTTCTATGCACTAATAAGTCATACATATTTAGATAGCAATTTTATTGCTTGCAACATGACAACTTACTTGAAGGATCTTACTCAATCCATTGGTAGGTATGGTGGACTCTCATGGCAAAACTGGGTTTAAGGATATTTGGAAGCACAAGTAGTATCTCTACTTGGTGCAAGGAATTTGGCTAGCATGAGGGGGAAAGGTAAGCTCAATATGTTTGGGAGGTCATGATAATATACTTTAACTGAGATGGCGGAAAACATAAACCATTGCTTTGTCTTCCTTGTCCAACGCCAACTCTTTTAGCATGACATACTTAATGAGTGCTCCAATTATAAAAGGTGTCCAAGATAATATATTTATATGTGAACCCTCTTTCCTTATCACTTCCTATTAATTGCAACAATGACCAAGGCTAAGTTTATCAACTCTCAACAATTTTTATGCCTCATACTTTCTATGTGAAGTCATCACTATTCATAAGATCAATATGAACCCTTTTGTTCTTTCTACTTTCTCAAGCTCATAGCAACAAAGCAAAGCCCTTGACTCAACACTAAACTTTATTATAGATAACTCACGGACTATATTACGTAGAGAGATCACAAAGCAAAACTCAAAACTACTTGATATCAAAACTTCAATCTACTAGATCAAGATAATCGATAAAAGGATCGAACTAAATAAAACAAGAAAGATAGGAGTGTGATGGTGATATATCACCGGGCACCTCCCCAAGCTTAGTGGTTGCCAAGGAAGTGCCCATACCCATGTGATTATGTCCTCTGAGGTGGTGAAGTAGGAGTTGTTGATGATGTAGGCTTGTCGTCCGCCTTCCAAGGCATAGGATCTCCATCATAGAAAGATGATCGAGTCTCCGGATCCTTAAATCTGCGGCCAAACTCATCCTCTTGAATCTATATTCATACTCACAGCCTGGTTTTGGTGTCATAGATCCGGGCTTGAGGTGCTTGATTTTCTTGAAGCTTGAAGATGGTCTCCAGCTGACCTTGGCATCTAACTTGTGGTTGTTGGTGAACTCCGTGATCATCATCTGGTTGGCATTGAGTCCACGCCCACCATCCCTTGGCACTTGAAAACTTGTCGCCCACGGCTTCGAGCTTTGTCTCCACGCTTCCAGACGCCTTGGTCCTCCATCGTTGATTTGGATGCAACACCCTCACGCATCTCAATGGTTTGAGGGTGCTGCAGCACCTCCGCAAGATAGGGGTTGATAACCTCAAAAACTTGTCCTGGGAGCTGTTGGAGACGACATGATGCTTTAGATCTGAAACAGAAACAACTCGAAACAAAAACAGAGGATTTTTGCGTGATACGGTGGTTAAAACCTTTGGGAGTATATATAATGAATTTTTACCGACTAAAATACGTAATGTGCAAGAAAACGGAGTTCGGGAGGCACACAAGGTGCCCAGACAAGATGTGGGTGCCAGAAGGGGGGCACCTCCACTCTCGTGGGGCCTCGTGTCCCTTTCAAACTACTTCTATCTTCCTAAAATTTTAAATATTCCAAAACTGATAAAATTGCCATTGGAGTTGTTTTGGAGTCGGTTTACTTACCGCACCACATACCTATTCCTTTCGAGTCCTGAACGCTCGAAAGATTCCTTATGTATTCCTCCCGGGTTACGCTTCAATAATATTAGTTTCAACATTGATTGATTACCTGAAATATAATGTTTAATTTTTCGACCATTTACCACCCTCGACTTGTGCCTTCGGTTGTTGATTTTATGGCACCGTAACGATAGACCTCCTCGATAACGTAAGGACCTTACCATTTTGAGAGAAGTTTTCCTGCAAAAATCTTACATGAGAGTTGAATAATAACACATAATCTCCTACGTTAAACTCACGCTTTTGTATCCTTTTATCATGCCGCCGCTTGACTTTTTCTTTTGAATAGCTTGGCATTCTCATAGGCTTGAGTTCTCCATTCATCAAGAGAGCTAATATCAAATAACCTCTTCTCACCGCAAGTTTGAAGTCATAGTTGAGCTCTTTAATAGCCTAATATGCCTTATGTTCAAGTTCAAGAGGTAAATGACACGCTTTTCCATAAACCATCTTATAAGGAGACATACCCATAGGATTTTTGTATGCGCTCTATAGGCCCATAATGCATCATCAAGTTTTTGGACCAATTCTTTCTAGATCTATTCACGCCTTTTGCAAAATTAATTTGAGCTCTCTATTGCTCAACTCTACTTGACCACTAGATCATGGATGATAAGGAAATGCGATTCTATGATTAACATCATACTTAGCAAGCATCTTCGAAAGCACCATGAATAAAATGTGAACCACCATCACTATAAGATATCTAGGACTCCAAACCTCGAAAAATAACTTCTTTAAGCATTTTAATAGAAGTGTTATGATCAACACTACTAGTTGGAATAGCTTCTACCCACATAGTAACGTAATCAACAAAGAACTAAAATATGAGTATAACCATTAGAGGCGTGAAAAGGTCCCATATAATCAAAGCCCCAAACATCAAACGGTTCAATAACAAGAGAATAACTCATAGGCATTTCTTGACGCCTACTAATGTTACCTATTAATCGGCATAGTCAACGACTATGACCTTCCATCTTAGAGATGGTTTCTTCATGAGCCTCGATCATGTCATCACTACAAAAAAAATACACTTCCGTGATGATATCGTGTTTGTCATAGTAGGTCGCTTTTGTCATGCATGTACATCCATGACAAATTTATGACAGTAATCAAGATAATCATACCCGTGCCGTCAGAGAAGTGTTCCATGACATTATTAAAATTATCATCACGGAAGTGTCCACTTATGATGATGATAAATCGCGTCACGTAAGTGTCTTTCAAGGGTGACCGACACGTGGCATCCACCGTAACGGAACGCCATTAAGCTATCGGGTCGGGTTTTGGATCCGATAACCCGTTAGCAGCCCCGACCAATGGGGATTTTCCACGTGTAAAATCATCATTGGCTGGCGGAGACACATGTCAGGTCCGTGTTGGCACATGTGTCACTCATCCAATGGGCGAGACGCGCCTATGATATGTTGACACGTGGACCGGCCCATCAAGTTTAAATGGGCCGGCCCAACTAAAGGCCCACAAGATTTTGCGAACCATAATGGGCCTGCCCAGCTAAAGGCCCACAAGATTTTGCGGACCATAATGGGTCGGCCCAGCTAAAGGCCCACGAGATTTTGCGGGCCATAATGGGCTGGCCCAGGTAAAGGCCCACAAGATTTTGCGGGCCATAATGGCTGGCCTGTAAAGGCCCACAAGATTTTTAGGTGCCATAATGGGCCAACTTCAGGTAAAGGCCCACAAGATTCTTACGGATCATAATGGGCCGCCCAGCTAAAGGCCCACGAGATTTCGCCGACATTAATGGGCCGCCCAAATTGTAGGGCCCACAAGATTTTGAGGACCCTAGTAGGCCGCCCATTAACCTGTCTGCCATGTTTTGGGCCAAATGTCGCCCATATTTGATCCGCCCATTAATGACCGCCACGCTCCGGCCTAATAGTGGCCCATATGAGATCCGCACTTAAAAGCCTACCATGTCAGGCCAAATTACGCCCAAATCAGGTCCGACCTTTAAGAGGCTTTGGGCTCAATTATGGCCCATATCGATTCGCCCATTAACTGGACACAATGCTTTTGGGCCCACTTGCTAAAGGCCCACTTAGTAATTCGCCCGATATTAGTTTTGGCCTTTTAAGGGCTCAGATAAAATTTCGCCCTATATTAATTTTGGCCCGCAGTAAAAGCCCATATAGTTGGGCCTAACTACGTCTTACGTTTGCATCCGGCCTGCTCAGCTGTACCGATATCCGACAATAAACAAGGACCGAGACAATTTTGGCTCGTTAAAGCCCGTGATTTGATTCACACAATCATGGGCCGGGTTCATTTCGTTAGCCGCCCGTGACCTGCTCTTCGCATGTTTCAGCCCAACCTACATTGTGATTGCATGACGATTCGATTATGTACCGTAATTTTACGGTTGGCTCGGGTTTATCGTGAAGACAGGATATATATAGTAAAATAACCGCAACATCGTGAATAAGAAAAACCTAGACTATACAATAAAGAAATTACGGCATATTACATCCACGGGCATCAAAGTTCGCCACTATGATAATAAAGCACAAGGCATAACATTACATACATCATCAAAGATCACCACCAAAGGTAAATAAACACGCCGAGAAAATAATATACAAAACCGACAGACTTCAATAGAGTTCAAGAAAGGTTAGCTCCTTGGGAGCTACAGTCAAGAAGCAAATGAGCAACATGATGAGATCATGCTTGTTCAACACTTATATCTTCCTCACTCAAAGATAAACAAGCATGATGATGATGTTTTGCACATAAAAGTATCAAGGCTTACAATTCATCACATTTCTATCGATGAATAAAGTGACACAGTTTAAAATTGCATTAACACAATATGGTATTGTTCAGTCAAGACATGGCAGGAAATGACATTGTGAAGGAGTTGGCAGCTTCAATGCACAACACCGGATTACGATCAAGAACTCATAAGTATCAATGGTTAGTGTGTCATTAATTTATACCATTTCTGATTGGCAAATAAAGAGACGGTTTAAATAATAGTAGAATGATATGACATTGTTCATAGTTAAGACATTGCAGAATATGACATTGTGTCAGAAGTGGGTAGGTTCACCACACCACCGGATTACTTGGATGAAGAATAAAAGCATACATGCAAAGGCAAAAGAAGATCACTTGTTCTCAGATAGTTTAATTTACGTGGTATGAAGAAGGAACTTGGTTGTACAACTGAAAACTTAAATTGAGAAAGGACAAACTTTTGTTTATGGACTCATAATAAACTTTAAACAAGCAATTTGATGCAAACACCAAAAATAAACAAGCTTGTTGCAAATATGCCTAACCAAATATATACAACAAAGTTTGAAGGCTTGAGATGGACAAACTTACATTATTGGTGAAGACAGCTCTATAAAGGTCTTGTCCATGCTGATTGGGGGGAATTCAAGAATTTTACCACAAAATCATCTTCAAAAGCATTGCTTTTATTCTACATTTTGTTAATAGTAAATATAGATGTGATAATATATGAAAAATGGAGAATATTTAAGATAAGATGAAGAGTGATGCTACATAAACAAGTAGCTATAAATGTAAGTGCAAGGATACAGCAAAAGGTACAGCCAAGAGCAATGCACAACTAAACTTCTTCAAGACCAACCTTATGGTAAGAGTAAATATAGATCCGATGTAGAAAATGGAGGGCAAAGGAAAATAAGTCTGCAGAGTGATGGTACATGAACAACTACTTGTCATTATAAGTACACCGATAAAGGACAACATGTATCGACAAGAACAATGCGAGCTAAAAACATTGGCATTGGATATATTCTACACTAATGTAACCATTCATACAGATCGATAATTTGAGAGAACAATTGATAAGCAAGCTTATCATGCATACCGTCGTCACACAATGAACTGGTATGTATGCAAGTACAAAGGATACAGACAACAGTGTACTAACAAGAGCAAAGCAAATAAGGCAACATATTTTGCGATATCCTGTCGTTCTTTTCAAACCGAATTCTTCTTCGAGCAGATTTCCCCGCAAAAAGATCCGTAAGGCACATGCGGAAAAGTAGAAGTTCAAATTGTCATGTGATTTCATCGACAAGACATCATCCTCGGAATGAGACCAAAGCATAACAAGGTTTTTCCATTCAATGTCTTCTAAATTTAGCACAGAGACTTCACCGAAATTCATTTATAGACTTGCCATCAAAGTGTGATTTCTCGTAACACCGATACTACCGCAATGCTTCCTTGAAAAGCACAAGCAAGCTTTGCTCGTCATGACTATCCAGATTGACCTCGCCTAGTTACAACAATGTAATGTAAATCATTGATGTGTTCAATCAGCAGTAAAATGTGAAAATAATAACCATGAATAATAGCACTTACATCGTAAGTTGGACAGAAGATGTGAAAATGGTGTTTGTCTTCACAATAATCTTCCTATGATGGGAATATATGCACCTAGTCCCTAACAACATTGAAAGCATTGTCTTTTAAACTCGAATAAATGGAATGGGGTTCCAATCTGCAGGAATTGGTCGCTCTCAGCTTGGGATAGGTCTTCGCCGGTGGACTTGCTGTACTTTTGGTTCGAGTGGATTTTTCGTGGTACAATTTGTGCTATGGCAAATGAAATCGGTATACCTTTTGCTAGAGTGTAGGTCCTGTGGTGTGGGCTAGTGAAGTATGGGTACACCACTGGAGTCGGGTCCTAGGTTTTGTGTCACCGGGTTGTACAACCAATGTAAGTGGGGTGTTGTCTAATTTCTCTCCGCACCACCATGTTTTTCAAGGACTTTGCCGGTGCTCCTTCAAGTTCGCAATCACCTCTTCCTTTTGATGTCTCGATGCACAAGAACAACATTTGAGTGGAAAACATGGTATGATGACAGATGGAATATGTATAGATAATGTATGGGCAAGGCATCTCGACATATATGATGAGTAAACCATGATGATATGTGCAACAAAGTAGAAGAAATGCCGTAAACGATGCAAGATACCCGCAATCAATAAAACATTGCCAAATTAGAACAGCACCTTGATGGGTGAACAGATGGCCATCTCGCCTTTGACTCTCGAGGTTCTAATAGTCATTAGGATCATATTCTCAACAAGAATCACCAGTGGGGAGCGATGAGTTTCATTGATCCAAAATGGCACTCAATGCCTTGGTGCCAATTTTGTAAGTCATTGCAGTTTTTAGCTTCAAGAGTGGATCGCTAGTGCGCGACACAAAGTAGCTACACGATCATAGTGTAGATATAACGGAAAACCTTAAGCATCAGAGTAAAATCAGCAAAGTGGAACTTGCCGAATATATGCTAGTATTGCCAGTACGCAAGCTAGAAAGGCTTCGGATACCAGCTCTCCTCAAGTGAAGGTGCGGTATCATAATATCGTAGTAACTCTCAAAGGCGACACAATTGAAAGTGCTATATCGACCGGAGGGAGGGTGAATAGGCGTATTTTAAGAATTCTTCACCGAGGAATTTGTCGGTGAGGAAATTTTAGCTAAGAACTACTTGCAATGAATATGTACTCGTAAGTAAACATAAACAGATACACACATAGTCGATGATGAAATGAAGACTAAAACAGAGTACTAAAAGCGTAAACACGCGATAGCAAGATGGAGACAAACAGATCAAGAAATTGAACCGAGGAATTTGTGAAAGTATTCAACAAAGTCTTCGCACGATATGAACAACATTCAACACCAGAATGAGGAAATGGAAGAGTTGAGGAAATAGAACCACCGGTTGGTGAAGACAATGATTTGGTAAACCAGCCCAATCGCCGTCTTAGTTGTACGTCTGTTGAGCGGCCGAGTATTTAAACTCGAGGACACATCACCCCGACACCCGCCTCGAGCCGCAACTCAGACACCCATCCTCACCAGATTCTCCTTGAACTAAGACCACGATGCCTCGGCCCAATCACTGTGGTAAGTCTTCGTGTGACTTCCAAACCTTCACAGACTTGGTCACTCACGATCCACAATTCCTCTTGATGCTCTAGACCTTGATGCCTAACCGTCTGAAGAAGCACAGCCTTCAAAGGTAATAAAGCATCGGATCCACGCAGATCAATTTCTTCAAGGATGCTCAATCACTTTGGGTTTGTGGGGGTTTGGTTTTGGGATTTTCCTCACTTGATGATTTTCGCCAAAGTCCTTCGAGGATGGGTTGCTCACAAATGACAAGTGTCAAGTTCTTCTTGAGCAGCCAACCAGCTAGTGGTTGTAGGGGGGCTATTTATAGCCTAGGAGCAGCCGACATGATAAGACATAAATGCCTTTCAATGATATGACCGTTAGGTGGATAAGATATTTTGGGACAGCCACGCCAAGAAGACAAAGAACGGTCGGAAATTTGACTCTCAAATTCCTCGTATATCATGTTCTCATCGTAGGCAATTCGCACCGGCGAATTCTAACTCCTCGCTAGAGAAGTCATCAAGGACTGTGAAGAACTGCGCTCTGCCATCAAGAACTTGACTGAATCAGTATGAGATTTCCAATGGCTTCACTCAAGGGGATTGGTAGGTGTAGGATTTTGAGTTGAGCATCACATGGAAAGTTTTCTTAGTATTTCTCTAATTTCTTTAACAAAGACGTGTGTTTTATGACTCAAGAAAGAGAAAATGAAACTACAAAACAAAAGTCTTCACGCTCATATTCCTCGAATGAATATCAAGTCTTCAAGGTCACACCAATTTCTTCACTTTCAAAGTCTTCTAAAGTCTTCGAATATCAAAGTCTTCATTGAAGAACTTCATTTTTAGGGGTCGACTTTCTCCAGAAATATCAAACTCCTCATAGACTTATAGACCTGTGTACACTCACAAACGCAAGATTGGCCATTTAACCTATAAGTCTTCAATACACCAAAATCACTAAGGGCACTAGATGCACTTACAATCTCCCTTTTGGTGATTGATGACAACATAGGTTAAGTTTTCAACGGGATAAACATATGAATTGTAAATACTGATATTGAGGATTTGATTGCAAGATATAGAAGAACTCCCCGATTATGTGCATAGTGAGGAATTTGCTTTTGAGGCATTGCACATTTGAAGAATCAATCATGGAGATCTCCCTATATCTTGTAATTCATACACGATTTGATATATAATATGAAGAATTTGAAATGCATGATGAAATATGATGCTCGATGAGATTCAAAGATGCGTGCAATAATATTAACAAGGAATAAGCATGCGGAATAGCACATCAAAAGTTTCAGAGCTCAGTGCATCAAAAGCATCCGAGCATGACCAAAAGTATCAAGGCACCATCGGAATTAAGATTACAACTCGATCCAATAAAAGTTTCGGAAGAACGAGAGTTGTAACTTAATAAACGCCCATAATATAAACCCGCTTGAAGACTAACTCAGATTTCTCCCTTTGTCATCAAAATGACCAAAAGGATCGAAACCGAGGACTAACACCTCAAGATTTTCAAGTTGATGGAGGAGCGCCAGTTGCTCGGGTTGGTTGTGAAGTAGGCCCGCCAGCAGTTGTCGCCCAAATCTTCACGTTCATCGCTTTCACGATGAAGAATAAGAGCCGTCCACCGATCAGAACTTTGACTCTCTTGAATTTCTTCGAGGTGGTGCGTAGACCAGTCAAATGCTTCCGGAGACCCATAGTCTTCAATTCTTCGCATGAATATACATGATTGAGAACATCCCAAAAGCGGTTGAGGGTTTCATGAAGGTAGTACTGATTTTCTTCACCGCATTATGTGTTGAGGTCATGTTGTGAAGAATTGCAGCAAATTGACGCTTCACCCATTTCGATTATGCTCAACCTTCTCGATGAAGACCGAGGAGTAACTCACGTCACTATCACCCCGGTGCCGTTGTTTGAGGCTTTTGCTTATCGAGGTATTTATGCAGAGTCATGTGTGCGTAATCGCATTGGTGGAGTAAGATGAAGCTAGATTGGAATTGACCATCCAATGGACGAGTGCCTTCATCAATCACGCAGAGCTGCCTTGCCCTTATCATCGATGATGAAACCGGTCGCTTAAGGACTTCAATGGGCGGCAAGTAGCTACCATGGTTCGTGAGTGTCACCTTTGTAATTCAAGTTGAAGATCTTGCCCTTATGAATCTCATAATCCAAGGCGATAGGGCTTCGCCAAAAGGTGACATTGCAACATTAGCCGTGAGTCCTCATGAAGAAATCATGGAAGTTGACGGAATGCCATGAATGATGTTGAAAAGCATGTTCTTCATGATGCCAACGACATCTTCATCATTTGAGTCGTGGCCTTTGATGGGACTCTTTGTCTTCGCAGATCTGATAGACAAGTCCGAGGCACATACAACAATTCCTTGACGAGGAATTTGGTCTCTGGGGCCCGCCGCTTCAAAGGCTTCATGAGCACTTGCATATAATGATCTGGCCACCATGGGTCATTGTAGATGCAACGTAGCACTTTCATGGGGAGGATCAAGAGGAAGGACACGTGAGCAATCCAGTTGTCCGGTGCCTTGTAGTGAGTGTTTTTCGTCATCCAATCCAAAGACCCTATGAATTGACATCTTCAAAGATCGCTCGTGATATGCAAAGTGGCATAGAACTCAAGAATGAGTTCTTCATTCCACCATAGATATCATGCAGAAATTTAGTAGCCTCGCATCGTGAATAACTCGAGGACAGGTGTCAAGCATGGCAAGGATTCCATATCCACATGAGGAATATGCTCATGATCAAAGATTTTGTCCTTGTCAAAGAGCACCGAGGAATAGAAGGGCTTGAGTAGGAGTCCGCTGCCTTTTCCTCATGCGAAAGCAGAGTCATATGGATTGTAAGCAAAGAAGAACACATGCTCGTAAAAGAAGTCTTCAGCCTTGAATTTTTGCTTGCTCGAGAATGGATTCTTTGGTTTGGGCAGAGGAAAGTCAAGTGATTTGCAAAGACAACCTCAGAATCACGATCTCGTGTGCTTCAGCCGAGGAATTCGTCTTCCTCTTGTGCAGTTTGGGATCAAGAAGAAGTTCTTCAAAGACTAGTGGTTGGAATTTCTTCATGAATGTAAGATGTGGGATGAGTTTCTTCAGAGCCCAATTGAACAGCTTGTAGCCGGGACCGAGGAATTTGTTGAATTGGAGTGTAGAGAGGAGTATTGGGATGCCGACTTTCCCAAAAGTCATCGCTCATCACCGTGTAGTGCATCCAATATCCACGCTTTCATCTTCTTTTTCAATTTCTCAACACTAGCCTCTTCAAATTGTGAACTGTGACATGGGTGAGGAAACAATCAGCGTGTAGGGAATGCTTCCACTTCAATTTCTTCATCAAACTGTCGAGGTAGCAACATATTGATTTTCTTCATCGATCCGCTTGGGATCTTGCCTGGGCGGACTCAGGCGGCCACGAGCACCTATGGGGCAGGAGACCTTCTAGTCCCAAGCAAGGGGAGCGGAGGGCGGCGCAGAGCGTAGATCGAGGTCTGGGCGCTGGGAGACGGGCGATTTTACTCAGCTCGTGAGCTCTCCGAGAGATAAAACTCCTACCGCTGCTTTGTGCTTAGATTCATCTTGCTCGAGGATGCGAGCGTATAGTGGCCTCGTGTGTGTCGACGGACCAAACCCTTCTACGCGCATGGGCCTCCCTTTATAGTTCAAGGGGCGCCAACAGGTGGCGCAGCGAGGGAAGAGGGGGTAGAAAGGTAAAACGCAGGTTGGTACAACAAGGACTAATGCTGCTTCTACCTAACTCGACGGGTAGGGACAAGGGCATTTAATGCCCGCCCGTCGCCCTAACAAAGGTAAAGAAACGACCATAGGTGAGCCACCGGCCGTTACGATGATTGCTCGTTACCTCCGCTTGCCACCTCGCCCACATGGTGGCTGCGATTGCCTCGCCACGCGCTCTCCGGATGGCCTTGGGGTGACACGTCATTGCGCGCTGGAGTTCGGTGGCAGCCTTGCCACGGTAAGCTCCGTCATGCTTCTTCTTTGTCGGGCTCAAGCAAGTTTGCCGCCACGGCCTTGCCGGACGCACGGGCGCCGCGCTAGTCTTTTTGAAGCGCTTTGTCGGCCTTTCCGGCAAGCCCTCTTGCCGGGCCTTTGTTCTTGGTTGATAATTTGTTCTTGAATGGCAGTAATAGGAAGTGACGGAGGGTCTTGGCGGCCGCTGAAGCCTTGCCGCTGGGCGCCGCGACGCCTGCAGGACAAGTTCGGGTACTAATGTACTTCACTTTAGTACACCGACAGAGCCCCAGTTCGGGCCATACACGGTGCCGAGCGTTGTTGGCCAGTGCCCAAAACAAGGCACGCATGCGCTGCCTGGTCCATGCGCCATCGGATTCCGTGGTCCACCGCGGCCCTTCGCGAATCAGACGCTGCCGATTGGGCGGCTGTGGGAGGCGGGTGGCGCGCGATTTGTGGCGGCGCCGCCTTTGATCACGGGCAGGGGAGGTCATTTCATCTGTCAGCCTGGGCTTGCTTCCCGCCACGCTGCTCCCATGCTGGGTCGTAAGGCGGGCGGTGGGAAACCGAGCCATGGGCGGAGGTGGTGGGGCCGCCCTGGCCTCCTCTGCCTCCCCTGGCCCGATTGGCTGAGCGGGCGGCCGAGTCCACACTTCGCCTCCTAAAAATGGGCGGAAGGGGAGCGCAAAAATCTTGCACTTCCTCATCTCTCTTTGCTTCAATCTCGCTACTCTTCCTCCCTCTCCGCCATGGAGGGAGGGAACCTAGTCCTTCAACGGTGGCAGCGAGGGTCGCCTCTGCAGCGCACTCTCCTTATCCTCAAGACTCGTGGGCGGGCGGAGCCGGGTCACGAGGGAGAGAGGGAGGGGCGAGGCCGCGACGAGGTCGAGGACGCGGCTCGGGCGCTGGGAAGAGGCGGCCGGGCGGTGCACCACCCCGCCTCCGCCGGCAGCCTCCTCCCTCGAGGCGGTCCACACCGGGACGCACCTGTGGAGTTCTTCATCTGCTGCGCCGAGCACCTCGCCGCCGCCTCCGGCTTCCGCTCCATTTATGGTGCTGATGGAACCGGACCTCACCTGAGATGTTGGAGTTATGCATGAGGGGCTGCGGGATCAGCGGCACTCGAAGTTAGTGTCAGATCCCCAGCCGGCGTGATGTACTTCGATCGAGGGTGGAAGACATTCACCAAGATCCACAGCTTGACGGCGGGGTTCACCCTCCATTTTAAGTTAATGGAGGGCGACCTTCTGCCGGCCAAGGTCTTTGGGGACTCCGCACCAAGCGAGATGCTGCGGACAGCTCCTTCGATAGCAAAGACTCTCGAGCGAGAGTGACGAGGAGGAGAGCGACAGCGATAACGACGGGCGGGTGAGTCCGGGATTAGGCATCGGTCGTCACACATACCACCGGGCGACCCCATCATCCGTCGCTGCTTCGAACTCCCCTGGGCCGCCTCCTTGGGCGGCATGGCGAGGAGGCTGCTGAAGAGGAAGAGGGTGGCGGCAAGGCCGCCAAGTCGAGTACGAGGCGAGGGGCTCGACAACAGGCCGACGTCCTGTCCGCCTGCCTTCGAAGCTCGCTCCGGCCTCTGCCTCCGCCAAGCTCCTCGGCTAGCCCCCGGGTGTTCTCTTCAGGTCTTCTCGCGCTCTGAGCTCACCTAGGCGCCTTTGCCCTTCCCAAAGAAACTTTCTGCCGGGCCTCTTGACCTACCTCCCGGAGAAAGAAATGTGAGAGGGATTACGGCATCTTATCTTCTTAGTTTGTAAGCCTTCGGGTCTTAGCTGCATTTAAAACTTGTAATCCTCTTCATGTTTTTCATCCTCTATGGACTTGTATTGAAATGGGATATTTTATTGAAAAGAGGGGAATGCTTGCCGGTTCCGCCTTTACTTGATCCTGCGTCTTGTATGTTTCCACCCCACGCTCGAGGGAACTTGCTGGGCAAGAAGCACACTTGCCGAAAAGTGCGACATCAAGAGTTACCTGGCGGTAAGTTGTTTCCGCAAGAAACCTTGTCGGGCCGTTGCCAGCAAAGACTTGTTTTGTTGAGCGGACTCTGAAACAAATCAAGGGCGCAACTTAGCCACGATTCGGTTCCTCCACAAGCACGTGTTTTTCCCCATACAAGGCATGCTCATTCAAGGACTGATGGGCTCGCATCCCCGGTCCATAGGAGGATGCATGAAGAGGGATGGAAAACTTATCTCGATATCACAGCCCCAGTAATCTCGCTTGTCGGGCGCAGGAGTCTGCGCCCTTTCCTTTGTTCTGCTACCGCATCGCAGCCCCGCGACGACTGCTAGTTTAGAGGGAACCTTGGCACCGCAGCCTCTAGCCACGCCGATTTGCTGTGGCCCCAGCGCCGTGAGCTCCTCCTTTTTTTTGGCGCTGTCATTCCAGCCATTTAAAATAACTTAGACGGCGCTGTAATAAGTTACTTTTGTAACGTATTTCGCTGGGCAACGAATGCGTGTTTCGTCTTGGTATGTTTATACTCTATGCTTTTAGGGAACTTGCCAAGATACACGCTTGCCGAAAAGTGGAACATCAAGAGCTCGTCAAGCGTGTGCAGCTCCGCAAGAAACCTCGCTGGCTTAGCTGCAGACGCTTTCATTGTTTGAGCGGACTCAAAACAAATCAAGGGCTCAACTTAGCCGTGAGTCGGTTCCTCCCAAGCACAAGTTTCATACAAAGGACGCCCCACGCGAAAGGCTTGCTATGTTACCTCCTCTACCCGCTGCACCCCTTTGTATGTTCCTACCCCACGCTTTAGGAAACTTGCCGGCGCTTAACACACTTGCTGAGAGTGGAACATCGCAGAGCTTCGCCGGCGGTGTTGTTCCGCAAGAAACCTTGTCGGGTAGTTGGCACAAGACTTTTATTGTTGAGCGGGCTCAAACAAAGCAAGGGCGAACTTAACCACTTAGTCGGCCCCTCCGCAAGACGTGGTTTTTCATACAAGGGGCGAACGTTCAAGGAATATAACATAGAGATTTAAAGCTGAAAATGTTCTGCACTCAAACTTTGGCAACTTAGCTTTTTCATCTTCTGTGCTTCGGCGGGGCCGCACTCCTCCCCGGATATCCTCCCTTGTACGTTTTCTCCCTCACGCTTTCAGGGACCCCGCCGGTGCAAACACACTTGCTGAGTGCGGAACATCAAGAGTCTGGCTGGCGCGTTGCATCTCGCAGGAAGAACTCGCGGCTAGTTACGCGGCTTTCATCGCTGAGCGGACTCGAATAGATCAAGGGCGAACTTAGCCACGATCATCGCCCTTTTGCGACATGGTTTTTCAGACAAGGTATGGACTTTCAAGGAATGCGACTCAAAACTTCAAACTTGACCGCCTTCTTCGCCCCTCTACTCGCCGGTAGAGCTCGATGGCACATCCTCGACGGCGGGCAAGAAGCACCGGAGAGGTGCACTTACCGAGCACGCATCAGAGCCGCTTCACCGGCTTGGTCTTTGGTGAAGTTATCTTTGTTTTCAGACTTGCCGGGCGGAGCTCGATGGCGCCCTCGACGACGACGCGAAGCGCCCGGGAGGTGCGCTGTCGAGTGGGCGCCGAGCTATCCTTGCCGGAATTGGCCTTCCTCTTCCCCGGAAGCTTCAGCCGCAAGTGGCTTACGCGTCACAAGGCCGCGGCTTTCCCAGTGAGATCTTATTTCGGTGCAGATAAGTGCATCCTTCTTGTTGCCTTTGGACAGAAATGACACTTATTGACCAGCATCTTGAGCATCGCTAGTAGCGAGTGAGAGGCTGCCATGAACTTGGCGAAAGAGAGATCGGCCTAGTATCCCATTGTAGGGCAACGGGATATCAGCAACATCAAATATGACTTTCTCTCGTCTTGAATTCAGCTCGCGCCAAACGTTATTGGCGCAGTGATCTTCCCTTTGGCTTGCTCCTTCCCGGATTTATCCCTTGAAAGGTACCAGCTTCTTCGAGTCGTTGCCGGGATCCGGAGCTTGAGTACCGCCAAGAGATAAGATTCAAAGCCGCCTCGGCCACAACCAACATCTTCCCGACCTTGAGGTTGCGGATTGTTGGTGAGACCAACATCGGCAAGCACCCCACCGCAGTTGATGCGATCAGGGTGGTCCTCAACATCGAAGATGATGGGCGGCCGACCACTTCAGAGGCTTGCGCTGACTCGACGGATGGTCTACCAAGGCTCACTTCTCGTGACCCACCGCTTGAGTTGGCGTGTGCGAGGCGTGCAGAGAGGCTCCGCCGCCGATGCACAACACCTCCGCTGCTCTCCTCAAACTCTTGGTCATCAGCCTCATCTTCCTCCATCTCATCATCCTCATCTTCATTCGTTCGCCCTGTCGCGCCAATGGGAGGCTCGCCTCCTGCGGCTGCTTGGCCTTGTTGCCATGGCACTCCCTCCGGCAAGGGAGGCTTCGTCGATCCTCCGGCGCACCACTGGCTCCCTCTCCTTTGTCGCAAGCGCCAGATTTCAGCTTTCTCAGAGTCTGCCCATCTGCTCCACTTTCTGTGTGTTTGGAGAATATGGCTTGGTGCGGTGGATCTTGCATACCGCTGCCGGAGCTATCCGCTTGTCGGCGCCACCACCGCCGCCGAGTCGTCGGCCTTTGGTTGAGCCGCCCGTCGGAATGCTCAACAGCTAGCACATCCTTGGCCTTTTTTTCTCTTGTTGCGCCCCTTTTCCTTGCCGGGTAGCATCCTCGCGTCGATCCTTCGCTTCCCGCCGATCTCTCCGGAGATCTTCTTCTCCTCCTCAGCCTGCGTGCACACTTAGTCGGCTAGAGCATAAAGCTCACGACATCTCTAATCTTGCACATCGCCATCTCTTCCTCATTCTCGGGTTGCGCACGTTTCGATGGAACGCGCCGATAACCGCTGCAGCCGGACGCCCGATGTTGCGTTGCACCGATCAATCTCCGTATGTATTTGGCAGGGCTCTCCTTCCTTCCGACGAGCAAATGCAGATCGCTTCGCCATGGGTTCGGTGGCCAGAAGGCGCCGACAAACCGGCGATGACACAGTCCGCCCATGAAGAGATGGAGCCGTCCCGGCGCATGAGCTCAGATCTGATGTTGGGCTTGAGCACCAAAGGAGCGTAGTTGCAGCGATCTTCGCCGCGCTTCTCGCAGCTCGCAGACCATGATGGTGTAGATGCTGAGGAATTCCGACGGATGTATCCTCGCCATCATACTTCTCGTGCACGCCGGGCTTGAAGTTCTGGTCTTAACATCGACTCGCTGCAGCTCACGGTGAACGCAGGGCAACCTGTCACAGACGCAAGTCGCCTCGTTCTTCGGGCGCATGCATGTTGACCAAGCCCAGCGCGCTAGTCGATTGACGCCGCCTTCTTCGCCCGGCTGGCGCGGGTGCGAGCTGCCTTTCGTGTTGCCGCTTTTGGAGAACGGGCATTGATCACGGCGAAGTTCGCGGGTCCGACGACGCAGCGGGAGTCGGCGTCGGGTTGGCCCGGCGAGCTGGCGATCTTTGCCTTCGGGCTGGGAGTGCACGGAGGTGGCACCCCAGCGGGTCTAGTCGGCACCGCCCGCGCTCGGGCGCCTTTGCCGGGCCGACGACGCTGTCGCTGGGGCTTGTCGCCGCTGGCGAAGCCGATGAGGTTGTAAATGGTCATCCTCTAGTCGCCAATCTTATGCGCGCCAGAGGGTAATCTAGAAGCAGCTGGGCTCTCGCCAGCGCCTTCTCGCTGTCTTGGGTGGCGGTGGCGACGAAGGCGCGAGGAGCTGGATGTGCTCTGACTCCCAACCGGATTGGGAGGACCAACACCCCGCCCCGGCGATCAGATTCACTTGAGCCAAAGATGTCTGGCGGTATGTCGGGCTCTCAACGTCCATGCGACTCCACCAGCTTGGCTCTTTGCTCCAATGCAAGCACGTGTTAGGAGCACTGGCGTTGTCGACCTTGCACCTCCCCGGAAGGGTGCGGCGTCGCACCATCGCCGACGCTATGGGCCTTTGTTCTGGATCTCGTGACGACGCGGCGCCCCACTGCCGGGCGCCCGCCCTCCGCCGGCAGTCCACTCCACCGCCTGCTTGTTCGGGTGGTGGTAGAATTGATGTAGATGAGCGGCCACCAAGGCTTTCTTCTGTGGCATGTTGATGAAGGCATTGATGCAGCGCTGAGATCGGATCGATGCTCACGACTCGACGCAAGCCCCTACCCGGCGCGCCAAAGATGCTCGGGCGGACTGCGGCGGCACACGAGCACCTATGGGGCAGGAGGCCCCTTCTAGTCCGGCAAGGAGCGGAGGGCGGCGCAGAGCAGATCGAGGTCGGGCGCATGGGAGACGGGCGATTTTACTCAGCTTCGAGCTTCCCTGAGAGATAAAACTCCCATCGCTGCTTTGTGCTTAGATTCGATCTTTGCTCGAGGATGCGAGCGATAGTGGTCGGTGTGTCGAATGGACGAACCCCTTCTACGCGCGCATGGGCCTCCTTTATAGTTCAAGGCGCCAACAGTGGCAGCAGAGGAAGAGGGGGTAGAAAGGTAAAAACGCAGGTTGGTACAATAAGGACTCAATGCTGCCCCTCACCTAACTCGACGGCAGGGACAAGGGCATTTAATGCCCGTCCTGGCCGCCTCAACAAAGGTAAAGAACGACCGCTAGGTGAGCCACCGGCTGCCACGATGGTGTCTCTGCCGCCACACTGGCCTCCGCATGGTCAAGCAAGATTGCCTCGCCACGCGCTCGATGGCCTTGGGGTGACACGCCGCTGGGTGCGCCTGGAGTTCGGTGGCAGTTTTGTTGCTGCAAGCGCCTTTGTCACGACTTCTTTTGTCGGGTTTAAGTTTACGCTTGGCTGCTTTGCCGGACGCACGTTTGTCGCGGCTAGTCTTTTGAAGCACCTTGGTCGGCCTTCCCGCAAGCCCTCTTGCCGGGCCTTTGTTTCCTTGGTTGATACTTTGTTCTTGAATGGCAGTAATAGGAAGTGACTGAGGGTCTTGGCTATGCTACCGCAAGCCTTGCTGTAGCGCCAAGGGACGCCTGCAGACAAGTTCGGGTACTAATGTACCCCTACTTTAGTACAATCGATGATCTTGTAGTCTTCTCCATAAGGAACAATTTCCTTAGACGACATGGAGGAAATGGGAACGACATCAATGGGATTTTCTGCTTAGCTGGTCATTGGCTTTCATTTTCTTCAGAGTCAAGAATTTGACGCAGCTTGATGCCTTCCTTCTTCTTCACCGCAGCTCGTTTCGCAGCTCTTTGTCTTCACTCATGCGTATGAAGAATTGGAGTTGGTGTTGGCGCAGGAGGAGCCGAGGATCGTGGGTTCGCTTTCAAAGAATCGGTGCAGCGTTCTGATCTTCAAGGTCTTCAGCGCACTCACTAGTGGATGCCCTGGAATTTCTTCACGGGCTGGAATAGAGTCATCAGCCCTCGAACTTGTATTCTCATGCAAGCAGTTGAAAAATAAGCAAGTAGTTGGTTACAGCTTTTCAAAGAAATGAGCAGAGTCTTCAGCTCTGAGGATTTTCTTGTTGCGATGCAATACAGTCATTTTCTTCACAAATTGACGAATCTTCACCTTGGCTCCTTGCCAATCAAAGATTGTAGAAACTTTACGAGGGTTTGATTTCAGATTGAGCTTTTAGAAGTTCTTCAGAGTTAGGTTGATTATGTTCTTCCTCGTAAGCTCTCCTTTCGCTTGTGCTCTCTTTATCTCACGTAGCCTTTTCAAATTTCCATTTCTCTTCAACATGAAATGGTTCAAGATATGACTTTGACTGTGAGTCCCGTAGATCATGGGAGTGTTTGGATCCCGATGCCATAGGTCGATGAAGTCAAGGATCTTCTTCGATCCAAAAGCAGAGGCACAGGCTTGTTCCTTTGGCTCTAGCGGCCTTTGTCACTGTCTCGATGATTTCTGCAAGTTCTTCATCGGCTTCATCATTAGAGGGCACGTTGAAGGCAACTCGCTTTTTTCTTGACTTGGCCGAGGACCAAGGCCCAAATGTTGCTTTTGTGTTCTTCAGCAGAAGGGCCTCGATGAGGACATTGGTGCAGCCGAGGAACTTGCCGAGACACTGTATAATCGAGAAACCCCGAAGTCCTTTGACATGTAGCAAGATGCATGGAGTTGAGGACTTGGAGGGAGCTGCCGAGGATTTGAGGAGCAGCAGGCTCCGAGGAATTTGCCGTGAGGGCGCTGGCCGAGGAACTGGGCCGTGAGGGCGCTTGATGATGAAGCATTTGGCTTATGCAGCAGGCTTCTTTGGCATTGATTTCTCGGCTCGACCGAGGTCTCACTGGCAGCAGAAAGCAGTAATCCTCATTGAATTTCCTCATCGCCTCCTTGGCCTGTCTTGCCAATTTGGCTTGGCGTCTGACCATTCTTCAGAGAGTCTTCACCACGCTTGATGCTGGTGGGATCAACATTTGGCCAAAGCCAATGGAGCTTTTGGGCATGGAGGTTTAAGGCTAATTTCTTCATGTACTTGGGAGTAACATAGCGATATTTCTCCATTCTCGTGCCCATCTTCGTTCTATCCTCCGATGCGCACTTTGCGCTGATTTTTGGTCTCCCTGCCAAACTTGGCTTCATCAGTGTGTGAATCTTTTGTATATTTCATCGTGATCTCAAAGGCGCACATGACCTCCTGCTTCTCTCTCCTCCTCTCGTGGTCTCTTGCCTTCCTCGCCATTTTCTTCAGATGAGGAATTTGAACAATAGAACACTCAAGAAGTATGCAGTTTTTCTTCGAGGAACGCAAGCAAATGAGTTAAGTTGATGAGAACCTAGTGATTCAAAGAAGCGGACATGAGTACCTATGAATGTAGTGTAGGTGCGAGGAATTTGGAGAGGTCATATGCGTTTCCTGCACGTATATTTTTCAAAAGGAACAAGTTTTGAGGAATTTGACAAGTTGAGTCTTTGAGGAATTTCACTAAGCTGCTTTGTCTTAGGTTCCAGTTGTACAGATTGAAAATCCGCATAATTGAGGAATCTTGAAGAAATGAATGCTTAGAGAGATAAATCAAGAGCATACAAGCAGTGTGAGGTGTTCATATGTGAAGATTTGAAGAATAAAACACCTTGACGATTTTCGTAAAGATTTGAGAATCAAAGCGTAGTAATAAAAATGACTTTTAATTACCCTAACTCAAGAACACGACGAAGAGAGATGAACTATAGTGAAGTTTGTCACGTTAGATCTCCCACGCTTCTAATCTCTAGGCGAGGGACCACAGCTACAAGGGCGAGTGAAGATTTGCACCGGGCGCTGAGTACGACGGGCGACGCAGGTCGAGGCAATGAAGCTCTTCCTCACCGGGCGGCGATGAAGTAGCGGCGGCGCTTAGGGTTTGAGGAGAGCTCGAACGAGAGACAGCCGACCGAGCAGAGTAAATGAAGTAAGGAAGGAGAGGGTATTTATAGCCACGGTGAAAAACTGTTCGCCTCAAGATTTTGGGACTAACATGCCCCCGCCCTTTCTTCTTCTTCGCGACATGTGTCACCCACGATCTGCGTGTATGAGATCGTGTAGGATCGTGGGTGAATAAACTAATGTATCGTGATACCGAACTGCTTTGAGCGGTAAATCCGAAAATCTAGATAATATTTGTTTTAAAAGTTTCGTCGCAATTCTTCTTGCCTGCAAGGACACAAAGGAAGACTTTGAACGAAGTTTCAATCGAATGCACATGAAGAATTTCCAGAATAGATTGGGTTGAGTATAGCATAGAGGGGGAAGGGTCCATCACATCTCACTTAGCGGAAATCACAACTTGAGGAAATAGCAATAAGTGAATGTCAGAGGACATAAACTCATATATATATATATATATAGCCAATGAAGAAAAACGACGAAATAGTGAAGATTTTGCAAAGTTGAAGAATTTGTGAGATCAAGAATTTCAAAATGAGGAAAAACTCAAATTGAAGATTTTCAACTTTGTGGTGGCTTATCCCACCATATAAGAATGATCATTTCAGCACACCGCATAATTGTCGAGGGTTCTCAGAATCGAATTCTTCATTAATTTCTTCACACTTAGAGTGTTATTCTTCATTGATTGAAGAAAACGCTTCTTCATGTGTTGCACATCTAAATCATCAATTTCGCATAAGGGTTAGGATGTGTCCTTTTCAAAGAACATTCAAGATTCTAAGATATTTAGCTCACACCGCAACTTGCTAAATCTCTTCTCATCCAAGGGCTTAGTGAAGATATCAGCCACCGTTCTTCGCCTTCACATGCTCGATGGAGATATCGCCTTCAACACATGATCACGTAAGAAAATGATGACAAAACTGATGTGCTTAGTCTTCGAAAGTGCTGAACTGGTTGTGAGCAATCTTGATGGCGCCTCATTGTCGCAGAGGAGAGGCACATTCTTCACGCTGACGCCTATAGTCCTTGAGGGTTTGTTTCATCCAAAGCGGCTTGAGCACAAAGATGAGCCAAGCAGAATGTATTCACTTTCAAAGCAGAGATGGATAATACTAGTTCGCTTCTTCGAGGACCAACAGCACCAAAGATCGTCCGAGGAAATGACAAGTGCGAGATGTTGACTTGCGGTCCACACGATCACCCAGATAGTCGAGTCGTAATATCCAATGAGATCAAAAGCAGAGCCCTTGGGGTACCATAATCCTAGTGTTGGTGTGTGAGCTAGATATCAAGAATATGCTTCACATTTTATGGTGTGATTCTTCGGTGCAGCTTGAAAT